>JAMKCH010008588.1:0-78440 GCA_023653785.1 Ophioderma brevispina
TTGAAGTAACAATTTTCAGGCCTGGTAATGAAAGAAATCCCTCGTGTTACGTTCATACCGCGACAGATACGTTACCTACTTCCCGCTGCGCTCTTGCTAAACGCTGTGATACATAAAGTCGAATACCACACCATGCTTTAGTATGATGGTAATACCTGATATAATATAGAGATTAAGTCAATAAAGCATGTAATTTTATTTAGAACGGCACGCTGATGAAAAAGGCCGGCCAGATACGTTACCCAGATACGTTACTTAAGTCTCAACGTTAGGCAATATACTAAAAATCGGATATTTTTTTAAGATCACCCATGCATTGTTCCGAGTTCTGAAAATATTAAAGTTTACGATTTTTAATGATTTTCAGGAATTCGTAAAATGTTGATATTTGGTCATTTTTGAGACCAAACCTGAACACTTTAACGGAGAATGGCCCATTTGACTATTGTTGCCCATACCTCCGTAACCATACATTGTAGGTAGTACAAACTATACCTTTTTAATCCTTGTAACAAGACGAACACTTTGGTTACCTTTTTACAGCAATTTAAGCATTTTTCATTTTTGACCCCTGTATTATGTTTTTTCCCCTCCTGGATTCCGCCCACACTTTCACGAGGGGCGCCCCAGCTAAATTTGCTCATTAACCTTCTTGGAAGACAAATCCACTGAAAATGATGCTCTGCTCTCCACGGTCACGGAATTGCTCCAAATAACCCAACTAACCTTTATCGTTTTTTATGTTATTGTTTCAGTCTAGATTTTAAGGTGTTGCCCTCTCTTTTCCTATTTCCATCTTTTCTTCTTTCCCTTGTACTCATTTCTCTTTTTCCTTTTCACCTTTCTTTCCCTATTCTTTCTCTCTCTTCTTCTTTTTCTCCTTTTCTTTTCCGATTTCCCGCTCGATTTCTCGATTTCCCGTTCTATTTTTGTTTCAAGGGGGACTCTGCCTCCCCCTTTCCCCCACCTGGCTACGCCCCTGCTGTGATCGGCGTAATATTACCCACAATGCATCACGAATCTGTACTGCCGATTTCGCTTATTTGCAAGCCCAGCCATTACTAAATTTTGCATCTTTAGCCGCAACCGCCGAGTTTAGAGACAAACCTAGTTTATCCTTATCAGATACGGTTTAACCAAAGGCAGGATACTATGTCACATTTTCATGTCGACGTATTTTCTGTTTGGAAAAGGTTTGGTCTTATGTTAACCCACATCAGACGGTTAGTGGTGTTTTGTGCTATTTTTTTCATTAGGCGAAAAAATAGCGTGGACAGATAAAAATAATTTCGAAAGGGTTCTGGAGGAATTTTTAATATTGGAAATTATTCATAATTCAAAGCAATCAAACCAAATTAGATAAAGTTTTGGGTTAGTCCAAAAGAAAGAATTGGATCAAGGTTGAACATTTCAACCTTACAATAGAATGTGTGCCTAACTTCAAATTATATTGATATTTTATTTTAACGACGTAGTCACTGATTATTGGACGTTTTATGCTTTTAATTTCGTGGTAAAGGATTTTATTGTTGACCTCAAAGGTGAAATGATAAATATCAAGGTTTCTCAGTAAGAGCGATGTTTGTACACACACTTGAAAAAAGTAATGATTAATTCGGTAAAATTTACTTAGTAACTGCACAGTTTTGCCAAGTAAAGTAAAATTTGTTACTTTGTAAATTTGTTTGTGTGTAGCCGTAGTATTGCAATATTTCATACTGGTTATTTTCAGTATATTTGCAAAAAAAGACAAATTAAGAGAGCATGAGGACAAAAACAAAAGGTGTGCTAGAGAGAGAGAGAGAGAGAGAGAGAGAGAGTTAGAGAATAAAGGTATGATTTTGGGAACCGGTACTCTCTTTACGACGAATTGAAACCAAGGCGATACCATTATTTTAAGTGGAAGAACGAGGCCGGAGGCCGAGTTCTTCCACGCAAAAATAATGGTGTCATACCTTTATTATCATTCTTTAAACAGCTTTATCATTTGAGGTCATCTTTTGAGGTCATCTTTAACCCAATTTCGCGATACTTTCGCGATACTACCTTTAATTAACGTTAGCTAGTACTACCCGTCGTTTTGAACCCGGGCATCAGCCAATGAAATTGCTTACATTTTCACAGTTGTTTAGGAAAGAGAGATATAATACTCGAATTTTCAATGTTATTGATGCAGGAATAACATTATTAGGCTGGGACCCACTGGTCAAAAAGTCGCTTAGAAAAGGTTGGACCTGGCCCAGAAAGATATACGAATTTTGACCTCAGATACGGTTAGTATAATCTTTAGATACTCCAAAAGTGCTGTTGTAAAATTATCTTTTCTTGTCCGGTGATGTGGTGGTGCTATAACGTGAAGGGTATAAAAATGCTAAATGCAAAAGTAGCTAAGAAAACGGTATTAGGGGTAGGGGTATCATATAACAGATAATCGGATTTATATGTATATCATTAGCGATTAAGACATTTGCCATATATGAATAATGATGATTAGAGTCTATCTTGGCGAAAAAAAGTGCAAAATAAAATGTAAACAAAAATAGACGGAAGAAATTGGGATAAATATCGAAATGATATCTGCAAAATAGGGTGCAGTAAGTAAAAGGAAACAATATGAAAATCTTGAAAATACGTTATAATATTAATTATAGCCACAAAATTTTGAATTATTCGAGATTTATCCTAATTAATATTATAACGTATTTTTAAGATGTTCATATTGTTTCCTTTTACTTACTGCAACAAAAGATTGTGATACACACGTTTTGTCTATGCATGCCGGATTACTTCAGATTGCAATGATTCGTAATTATTTTGAGATGCAGTGGCAGCGGGATTGGGGTATGGAGGAAATTAACCACGGTTCAAGGAATCCCCCAGCCGCCCCCAAGAAAAATAGGAACATACTCGAAATAGCTAGCGTGCAAATTGTCCAAATTATAAATGGCATGTAATGGGCCAAAACGAACCAAATCTTTAAGTTAATTGCTAAGCAGATCTGTATATTTAATTATTTTTAAAGACACATTATGAGTTTGTTCATACAACATGTAGTTTTAGTAACAGGGAGGAAAGAATGTCGTATGATGAGTAACAATGGTGATAGTTCACCGTATGATGTAACCTTGCGTAACACATGCTTCGTTGCACCAGAAATGTCTCAACCCAAATCACGGGCACATGTTTAACGTGTGATATTTTTGTAGTGAATTGAGGTTTGGCTGTAATTGATTCAGAATTCGACCATCTTGTCCCACATTTTCTCTATAACTTGATGATACAAGGATGATGATGTCATCAAGGAATCTATAGAAATGTTTGGTATTAGTTCCAAACATGACCTTTCAAGTCGATGGATAGTTCTTCTTCTTCTTGCGTACGAGGCAGCAGCTAAATATGTTGAAGCCGGTGGAGCCAGCTCACTCTTGATTGGTTGGGGTTTGAGAAGTCTATATCCACCGGTGGACGAAAGGTAGGGCACTCATTGAGAATGTGATCCGCAGTCTGTGATGGAGAACCACATTGGCAGGCTGGAGATGGTCGCAACCCTCATCGGTGCATATTACTGTTTAAACGACCGACTCCTGTGCGAATCCGGTTCAAGGTGACCCATTTCTTGCGTGGATGATTGCTACCAGGTGGGAGTTCTGTCATAGGTGTGATAGTGAATTGGTCTGGTATTGGAGTATCTAGCCAGGCAGTGTTCCACATCTGTAAGATGTTGAATGGGGAGCTAAAGAGCTTAGCAGCGTGTTAACGGTCTCTGTCTGCCGAGCTGGTGTGATTCTTTGACAGGTGCTTGTTGTCCAATAGAGCCTTATTCACCAGTTTACGCGTATTGTGTTCTCTTCGAAGCACTGCAGGTTCAATGCCTGATAAAGCACTGGTACAAACTCAGATGGAGTGGGGCGAAGGCAGCCAGTAATTGAGTACTATGCCATTGTCTCACTTGAGGTAGTACTTGTCCAGCTTCTTTGTTGTGAGAGAGCTATTGCACCATGCGGGGGACGGCATACTCAGCACGCTGTAGACGAGAACCAGGGCTGTAGGTGCGTACAGAGTCGATGAGCACCATGAGGATCCAGCAAGGCGACACAGGAGGTTATTCCTTCAAGATACCTTTGCGCATACTGACTCGAGGTACACACTAGCCATCTTGATGGATGCTCCGGCCACGGGAATAGTTTGAAGGAAAAAACCAACAGTATGTGATATTGGGCGGTAGTTCTTGGGGTTGTCAACAGCTGTTTGGTTGGGGAGTGCGATGATAGTAGCGATCCTCCAGATCTTGGGTAAGGACTGGGTGGCAAGGAAAACTGTGTGTGATGTGAACTGTTTGCCTGGAGCAATTAATAACAATCGTGGGCTGATGCAGTTCATCAGGAACTCCGCTGGATGTTATCCGGCCCATGAGCTTTTCCACTCTTTAGTTGGCTGAGATCAGAGGTGAGCTCATCTAATGAGACAGGGTGTTGAAAGTGACCCGTCAACGCAGGGGGCTCGACGGCAGGTTTGGTGATTCTCTTTTTACAGAGCGAGTGTTGATCCTTATCAATATCCTTTGGAAACGACCATTTTCGAAAGGGTTGTTCCAGCAATTGATGTGGCGACACAAGGTGTTTTTGATGGTTTAGAAGCTCTGCCGGTGAGGAGGGTTTGGTTTCTAAAAGGTTCGTCCAGGCCTTCCTGATGGAAGGAGTTGCAAGTAAATTCCCTGGACCGTCTCCTTAAAGCGCTCACACATTTCCTGCCAGCAGTTGTCAGATCTGAAGCATTGGATTGTCGCTTCTCTTCCTACCTGGGTTACGAATTTCAAGAAATCATTGGAAGAGCACCAATTTCGCCCACGACATCCAGTGGGATGGTCTTCTTTTCTATATTAATTATAACGAGTTTTATAGTTTTGGTTAAAAATAAACAGTCAGGTTGGAGGAGGTTGGTGTGGGAAGGTTGGCCACTTCTGAATCTACCAGGCTCTTAAACTGGTCCAGTCTGCTTTTGCGATATTCAACTTTTCACTGGCTTTTTTGGTATAGGCTTAGCAAGGATCTCTTGAGCGATCAGTGAGCGGTCGATCAACAGTACTGTCGGTGAACAAAATGGCATCCATATTTACGAATGCATGGTCGGGATTTGAGGTATGTTCCACTTCCAAAGTATAAACTGGTCTGGTTTCTTGGAGCTCGTACAAACGCCAGAGTGGAGCCCCGTCCGCTAGGGTGGATCATCAGGTGGTATTCCTGTAGCCCCAGATAATGCTATGACTAGTTGAAAGTACCGGGGTATATGCACGGTTCACGACAGTGGGTATAGAGAATCTGTTTGAAGTCGGGAGTTAGGTTGCTTGTAGACATTGATGACGCGGACATCTACAATTTGGGTCGTTCCCATTCCAGGGTGGAAACTGCAGGTGAGTTTTACAATAGTTTCATTACTGTGTTTCTACAATTTTGGCAATGCATGGGTAGCGCTCTCGGTGTTTGCAGCTAGGGTATAGCCGCAAATTTTCAAGATGTAACTGTCAGTTGTTTGTGTTTCTGGAGGAGAATCGCAGTGACTTGGTGCGTTTGTGTAAGATGGGTAGTGACTTGGTACCGATGGGGAGCATTGACAGCCATTGACTTCCTATATGGTTAGGTCTAGATTTCTCTTTGTATTACTATTAGGCGAGGAACTTATTATCTATGCACAACGTCATCAATAGGCCTTACCTATCTGCATATTGAAACATCATTTCATGCCTTAACTAATGAGATTGATTAATGCTGTCAAAGTGCGTATTTTAAAGCTATTCACAGAAGTAGGGACACTTTTCAAAACCTCTAAAAAAGTAATTTTTTCAAAAGCCGACTAAGATCTTCAGCTGTGCTATGCAGTTAGGATGAAAGTTGGGTAATGACCCCCAGGGTTATATGGACCCCTTATAACTATTTAACCAGGGTGGTAGGAGCCTGCGGGGTGTGGGTGTAACTAGGTGTTTCTGGTCGAACACCCGAGTTACAAAAACGCGAGACCTGGAAAGTCTCGAGACTTGCAATATCAAATTCAACACGTCTCTGTCAGTCTGCCTGAGGGTATCAAATTTTCACTTTGCAGTTTCAGTAGAGTATAAAATCAGCATGGAATCTGTTAGAATGAAGATTTTCATGTTGATATTATGCTCAAAACAGATACAAAGTCCATAAAATAGCTCAAAGGAGTCACAGTAAAAAAAACGTTTATATTATTGCTTGGCCCGGTCACTCCGAGAGCGATGTTCCTAGTTTGAACAGGTCTGGTTCTCATATAGTGTCCGTTCATGCGCTCATATAGGTCAACCCGCCAGAACTCTTGGTAACGTTCGTCATTGTTACCCCGGCTCGTGTACAGGTTGAGGCGGGTATGTAAGAACCTCACATAGATCCACATGCATGTCAAGCTAAACAGTTGGGGGAGGAGTGTCCCTTCTATTGCTACTGAAAGACCCTCAATTCACCAACTGTAATTCATTCAGTTTTTCAGCTATAAACTAAGGCTAAACTAGTGTCCTGACATCAAAAAGAAATATTTCAATTAACATTTCCAACAAACACGTTCTCTTTCTAATGCCAGTGCACATATTAAAACATCCTATTTTTTCTTGATCCTCGAGACGCTAACCACAACCCCCGCAGGCGCGCGCAAGTGGCTGTAAAGCCCTGCCCTATTAACTACCACGGGATCCGTCTGCTCATTCAGTCCACAGTAAGGGTATAGCCGGCTGAATATGTTTTCAGTTTGTAGACTTATTGACCCCTCTTTTTCACATTCTGCGGGTACAGATGATTTAATTATTAAGAACATAACAGATGTTGATCTTAAAAAGGAATTTTATTATGGGAATACCAGCCAATTTTTGGAAAATACTAAAGATTTGATGAGTCACGGCCATTGATGGGGTTATTATTTTGCTTGCTTCTGGGGACCCATTCAGGTAAAAATGACGTACCGTATCCCTACATTGGAAAAAAACAACACCGATTATCGTCATCGTAACGTCGGTTTTTGAATCTGTAGGGAAAAGGTTAATTTTTGTATGTTTCGACATAATATACGGTGTCTTTTGGAAAAAATAATAGCTTTTGGGCAGAGGGTCATATGTACAAACCTTGATTTAACATAGTCGGATTATATATATCGGTGGCCCCCGAAGAGCACACTGATACCTGACACGTGACTTGTACCTGACACGTGACACCAAACAATTCATCTCTTTACCGTTTATCAACTACAATACGGCCAAGCAGCAAGCATTCGGTATCTCTGTTGTCACAGGCGTCATAGACTCTAGCTGTGGAGCTATACGTGTGGTTTCTGTTACAGGGAGGTTAGTACACTATCTGCTCTATTTGGGCATTGGGGATTTCCAAACGTAATTTAATGAAACTGCTACATGCATTACATGGCAGTCTCGGTCCCAGTGACATAAAAAAAATCATCATCTTCACCTTTGTTCAAAAGATCTTAGTAATATCATGAAAATTAAGAAAAAATATGAAGTTCACATCAGCACTCTTTAAATTACCCTTGCATAACTCAAAACTCCAGAAACTTCCCCCTGCAAAAGTAATATCTATCAAACATAATAACCCTTGGTAACTACGAGCCATGGCTACAGAGCTATGCGCTCTGTAGCCATCTCACCGATCCACTCTAATATCAAAACAGCCCAATTATAATTATTTAACCCCAAAACCATTGCACTCCTCTGGATGGATACTTTGTGTATGTATGATCTGGATTACGGCGGGGTCCGGAAATTGTGTAGTCTGTTTCACAGACTGTGAGAGATATTATCTAAATTGGTCCTGCGCGAGAGATTAACGTTATCATCCGTCATAGAGAATGTGTGTAATGAAACTACATCTCAAATATCTCCCGAAAACGGAGGGTTTCTATGGAAGTTTTGGCAGCATAGGGTTCCGTTACTGTTTTGTTTTTAAATATGTGGTCGTAATTGGGTCTGAACCTATAGAACCTTGCGAGAAAATTTGAACGTTTTGTCGGGTACTTCGGTACTCGCAGACACGGAAAGCTTAACACGCAATCTCTACGGGCGACTCCATTTTTCCCACCATGCCTTTGCGGGATTATCCGTCTTGAGCCTTTTCAAACACTACCCAATTTTTTTCTCACTTTAGAAAACAGATTGCGTACTTACCTACTCGGTCCGCCGTAATCTGGGAGGGACACCCTATATTCCTCCCCCTGTAGAACTGCTGCGCAGAAATACCCGGGTCTTTCGGCAGATGACATTGCCGTACGGCAGGGGTAATCGGCCGAAACGCCCGGCGTTCCGGCAATATTCTGCCATGCCGAAATGCGGCTACTCATAACCCTGCCGAACGGCAAGGGTTACTTGCCGAAACAATGGTTATCCCAGTAGTTCGTCACAGAGGGATCCTTATTACAGCTTGCGGTTGTTGATGAACAAGTTCTATGCAATATTGGCTTGTATACGGACACATAATGACTCAGCCGTACGACATGCTAAGATGAGCTTTTAAACCTAATATTTTAGGGTCCGTTCATTATTTAACAAGGAGGGGCCGTCAGAATTGAAAGATGTGTTTGGAAATTGCATAACGCACTAATGTAAAGTTACATATGAGGCCCTATTGCATAGAACCCATACACCAATCGGCCATCCCGGCCGCCATCCCACAACACAATTTAGGTAGATCATATGATTTAGGCCTAATATAAGATTGTGCTTGGTTTGCTGAATAAGAATTTAACATGACCCCCCCCCCTCCATCCAGAACAATAAAATCAATAACTCAAGTAGAAACCGGGGGTAGAATCCCCGCAATATTTTTATCAAGCACCGGCCCTAATAACCAACCCTAACCTAATTCTTAACCCTAATCTAACAACCCTCTGTCTTGTCCCTATAGCCCCAACCCTAACCCAACCCGTGTTTGCAATCGGCCTAATCACTAAATGGGACCTTTACAATCAATGATGCATATAAAACGTATACATTGTTTCCGAATTTCGGCTACCCTGCTAACGAATGTTTATAGGGGCTCATGGTCTATGTGGGTGTCTTTTTTTGCGTTACCCATCGTTATTTACCGTCTACTTTAACATAAATCTTGTTCCTAAATGCCAAAGCCTGATTTTTAATGAGTTTCAAAAATTGTAGACTTGTCCATAAAATTACGAAATGGTAAACATGTCCTAACACATCAACAGCACGTTTTTTTCCAATTCCCTTCTCCCTCTGTGTCCTCCCTCTGCCGATCCCGGGTACTTCGGCACTGCCGAACGTAGGTAAATTCGGCACCGGGTATTTCGGCAGCCGGGTATTTCGGCCCACAACAATATGGACCACGTGTCGAAAGCAACCCGTTTGTTGTGAGCAAAGGCGTACCGTAGTGACCTTTTAGCGTGTAAACACATGGATGATGGATCTATGCGAGATGTTACATTCCCCGCCCTCTTATTCAAAGAACAGATGGTGTCTAGCCCCACGCATGTGGTATATGGACCCTTTTGAAACAACTGTCTAAGCCAAAGCTTTCATTTGATAATGAAAAACCATTAAAGAATGAAATAAAATTATTGGAAATTACGACCGATTTGTTAGAGAAACCATATTACTGCACTTTCCCCTTGCCTGTGCCGTGGTTTTGCGTTTAATATTTGTACATATTTTTGCAGAATGGTTGTGCTCGTTTTGCCACAGCCATGAGCAACTGGATAGTTTAATCAAATTGCATGTGTATATCTGGGTCAAGCAAATCTCACCAGGATCGTAGCCAGGATTGCTTTTTCAGATTGGGTGCGAAATTTTAGGGGGCAAATTTTAGAAAATGGGTGCAGATTTTTCGGACCCTTCATGTGTCAGGAGTCATTTTAAGTCATTTTTAATCATTTTGACTGCTATAGTTGCAGACAGAAACCTTCTGCACTCATTGAGCCTAAATCGGACAAAATGTTTCTCTGGGTGTTCTGTGTATGCCGAAAATCGTGTATCCCGCAATGCATCACCTTAAAAATTGAAAACTCCAAAAGACTCCCTAGCAAGTGGGCGGGAACTTTAGGAGGGGGCTTATTACGCCAGGGGAGGAAAAAATGGAGGATTTGAGCTAGGGGAATAAGAAAGAAAATTAAGCAAAAGGGAAGGGGGGACTTTAATGGTAATGGACAATCTCATAAAATCGGGGGGGGGGGGGGGGGAATGCCAACATTTTTTTTAAATGGAAGCGAAGGGAGAACGCGAAATTTTTCGACGAACGAAAACAAGTTTAAATCCTCCATTCCTCCCCCTGGCGTAAATAATGACTGCTCCTTATAAAAATCTACAAACATGGACTAAAAACTCAACTCTAGAATTGGTATAACAACAAATAACAATAACGGAATTCATAATTCAGCTAGACGGTAGGAAATTGACACGTCAAACATGTTTGTGTACGATATTAGTAATGTATTAAAATTCAGTACGGAAAGACGTGTCTGACCTTTGACCCTGATTAAAATGTTAAGGTGAATAAAAGAATAAAAGTTACAAAATTGTGTTGTACTGTTATATTAGTAACTTTCTATACTAACTTTGTCCGCCCTTTATAAGATAATAAATCAATAATCCTGAATTTGATACCCCAACCTTAAAAATTGACCCAATATGCCAGGTGCTGACCCAGAACTAAAACAGGCCCGTGTACGCATTCTGGACAAAATTCAGATTTTACACACACACTTTTCAATATATCCCAAACATGGTATAATGAATCTGAACTCAAAAAACCCTAATATCTTCCTACCCCGTCCCCTCCAAATTCTGAAGGCGTGGGTCCCTGACTATATATCTAGGATATTTCATTCATTATCCAAAACACACACACAAACACACACACACAAACTAAGAATACGTAAAATTCAATTAACGAATCATAGTAATCATAATTTGAGGCTTCATTATTAAGTGGTATATAAATCTCTTACATTTACTTATTTTTTTTAAAAATTATTTTATTTACCGTAAGACGGCTTTCCACAAGCCCCGAAGAAGTTGCTGTGGACATAAGACGTCATATGAGATCCAACTCCGTGATTTTTTGAAAAGTGGCAACAAAATTGATTATTAAGTATTATTTAAAAATCTTACTTCTTTGATATAGTTGTTGCCATTCATGTGGATAGGAATAGATCTACCCCTCACGAAGATCTCATTATAATACTTTGGGTATCAGCATAAGCCCACTTCGATGACTTTTCAAAACTGAGTGAGTATGAGTCGATGGCAGTAAGATCCAGTCGATCAACTCATCACTATTCATCAGCAGAGTCTATTCGGGGGTTGGATGGTGTCAGCACTCACAGCTTTTGAGTAGTTGGGCGATGTTTTGATCTTAATCGATAAATGCCCCGTATAACCAGTCAATCAGAGTCTTATCGCTTTTGGGTCATCATCTTGATAGCTAGATTCACAACCAGTTGCTCCTGACTAGTCCCAAAACCAGCTCTGGCTTGTGTATAATCTGACATTAGATAACTCCAAGGCGACAAATTTTACAACAGTCAATGAAACACATTCATCCATCCATAAACACGCTTATCGCGTTATTTATTTCTGCTAATGATTCTAACTTCTTAACAAACACCAGAAAGTTTTAGAAGGAGATGTAATAGGAATTATTTTACATGGCCACAGGTAAAAGGTTTATGGTACTCGTGCAATGTATAGTAATGTAGCGAGTAATAATTTGACCTAAAATTCATTTTTTCAGATCTAAATAGGCGTGATGTTTCAATGAAGTAATCATGATGAAAAAAAGCAATTATTTCATTAAAGGTTGTTATTTTAATATAACTTTACCTTTGACACTGTCCAATAGATCATGATTCCTTAGTCACAGCATTGGAAGAAATAATGCATTCTTATATCAATGTACACAAACCACTAAGTTTTTTATTTGTCATCAAAATGAGGCTTGCGCAAAGCGGATTTGACACGAGATCTCTCCGTCCCGTTGTCAGCACGTCGAGCATTTGTGTCAAAATGATGATTATAAATGCTTATTTTGGACATTTCTGGCATTTTTTTTCACTTTTTGCTAATCATGTTACTAACTAAAAATCATATAACCAAATATGTGGCATAAAAGATAAAGGAGTCCATTGCTAAAGTGAAAGCCTGTTAGGATTTCTAACCCTTCATGGCACAAAATGACAAAAATACTGAAGTTATCACTTCATTGGTAACTCATCGCATTTTACTTCAAGCGGGACTGTCAATATAGCGGTAATATCAAACTTTAAGAATTAACGAGATGTAATTATCAACATATCTATCTGCTCTTTGGAGATCAATAAACTTGCGTCTTTACAGCAATCTGATGACGTCTCCTAGGTGAGCGGCCTTTTTTTTAAATTGCGAGTGAGCAAGGCTACAGTATTCGTAACAGCAGAAATCAAGTTTTTTGCTTGATATGACTCTAAGCTCATTTTGATAAGATTAACAACTCAATGCATTTCACTCTATTTTTGACAGCATTATCATGTACCTGTCTCTGACAGGAACATGACAGAGCTGCGAATTGCGGTCAAAATTTCATAGCTAAGGGAGGGGTTATTATTTACGCCCGGGGTGGGGGTGGAGGATTTGAAGAATAAATAAGAACAAATTTCAGAGTGGGAACACGACAATTTTCAACAAGGAGGGGGGACGTGAACTTTTTATGAAACTTTAAATGAGAAATCTCATAAATCATAAAATCTCATAAACACAAAATTTTTTTGAAGGAAGGCGACGGGGGGCGCAAAAGTTTCCCAGTTGAAATCCTCCATTCTCTTGACGTAAGTATGACCGGCTCCCAAATACATTAGTTTTAAAGGTTTATTCAAAGACCTTTATTACTAGAAGCTTGGATAAAGATACGTAGATTTTTATACGGCATCACGAAGGGGCTATAGTAGACAAGACGACCATCTCTTTTGAATCCCTGACCAAGCGGTGGCATAAAGGTTGTAGTGAAGAGTCAACTTAATCGAGCGCCCTATTACTTTAACCGTTTAAATCCGGACTATGAGTACGGCGTACTGTAAATACTTTCCCCCCTGGTTGGTGTTTGTCAATCCTAGAACACAACAATTAAAGTGTATTTAAAGGTGTATTGTATGTTCCGTGCAATTTTTGGGGAAGGGTAAAAAAAAGAAGGTCAACACGGGGGCCAAAATTGAGAACTGTTTGCAAATGAATCAATATTCGGGGACCAAATCCAAAACTAGTCCACCATGTACCTTAAAATTCAACTCCGTTTTAGAGAATTAAATTCCGTCATGTCTAGAGCGTACACTTTTATGACAATTAAGTGGCCGAAAGTGGTTTTCACTCACGTTGGTGGCTTAGGGGGGGGGGGGTGGGGGGGGGAGGGGGGGTGGGTGGGGGGGGGGGGGGGTGGGGGGTGGGTTTTTTTTTTGATTTTCATGGACCCCCCCTAAGGAACACCTTCCCACGATGGATTTTTTCAAATGAACCTCATACACCTTCGAGGGGTGCATAAGAACAAGAACCAAAGGGCAATATAAATGATTCGGTTTTATCGTCCTGATTAGTGGTAAATCATTGTCTTCGAAATGCGTCAAAATCGGTCAAAAAAGTAACATTATGTTTCGCGACCCTGCTTCCACATCAACACATTGCAAATCATTTATGTTATAGCTTCTCTGGAAGGACCGATGTCATATATTTAACACAAACATTACCATTTTGTACATTCTTGTATTTTTTTTTTGTGAGGGCAGTCTTATTGTCATAGGTTTTGTACAGCAATGGCCAACCGCCATTCTGTCCGCCTCAATGATGGAATTGCTTCTTTTCAGCAATAAAGGGTTAATTATTTTTTTCTGATTATGTAATTACTCTTGTTGACCATTTTTTTGACCATTTCCCCGTAACAATCCGGACTATAAGCCATAGTAGTGTAAACTATACCTTTTTGGAATCCTTGTACAAACAAACACGTCGTGTGCGCTTTTTAACACATTCGAACATTTTAATGTTTGACCCCTGTATACCTTGAAACCCAAGCTGGGGGCCATGAAGGGGGTTGGCAAGGGCCTTCATCAATTTTTAGGATTATCAATGCCTAAAGTATTTTGTGCAAAATCACAATCTTATCCGGAAGCGCACACTCGTTCACTATACAGATTCCTGCTAAGTCAAACACCGCATACAAATCTGATATTCTTAACCTTTTGGCGAAAATTGAATTTTCCCCTATTCTATACTGTTGTGTCTATGGAAATTGACAGTTTTGCTGACATGCGAACTTAATGACGTCATTATCCTTTACATCGTTTTGTTTTGTTTAGCAACACGTCAAGTGCAAGCTATGCCTTCTGTGTATCGTTCATATCACTTTATATGAGGGACTTTCTTTAATCGTAAGGACTTGACATTTACTACTTGCTTTGATTGGTTTGATTTGATAGGATATGGCAACTGCAATAGTGATAGTGTGAGAAGGCGGCGCCCTATTTTAATAAAATGCTATGCGAAAGAGCTCGTATATGGTTGGTCAAAATCATCTTATACAGTATCTTTCTTTAAATAGCCACGAAGCAAAAATATGTGTATAACCATGGTGTGCAACTAGTGGATTAGACGTACACTCAAATCAAACAACATTTCTTTTCGCAGTTTACTCAAGTGCATGTTCCACTTTTAATACAATGGCATCTACTTTTGAACCTGTTTAATAAAACTATTTGTAATGGCGATCAAGACGTACAAGCGACATCTACGACGAACAATAGCAACCTTGCGAAATAGGTCCTCCTAGCTCTTCAATTCAACACTCTATTTCGTTTGAGTGTTTTTTTGTCCTCCTCTAAGCGGTGTGCGTTTGTTGGGTTTATTGGTAATGCACTTGTCTTTGTTGTCTACTCTATAAGAATTTATTAGACGTTCAAATGCTGGGCTATACGTGCTTAATTTGGCGGTTGGTAAGTTCAAAATTCATGTTTGCAATTGTTTTATCTGTCTTTCTTCGTGCTCAAAGAACCCTATTAAGGCGACCTACAAAGGTTCTTCCTCGTCCATCCCGTGGAAAGACCAATGCTACCTATACAAGTACTTCTCGAAGCCAATGGCAGCCCTGTCATGCGATACGAATGTTTGCTCCTAGCGTTTGTTGGTTTGTTATACACACCCTCATGTCGTTACAAGTTTCATCAATGTTTAGTCAACTTGAAAATGTTATTTCCTTCCATTTTCTATTTTAGAGTAAGCGCAAATTGGATTTTTGCCTATTTTCCCTGTCGGACTAAAAAGATTCATTAAAAGAAACTTCATAAGGCATTTTTAGTAGAATATCTGAAACATTGTTTCTGGATCATTTTTTATGTGCTATAATCACGAATATGCCGGCTGCTTTGCTGTATTTTTGAGTGCAAAGGGGTCAAAATTCAAGAAATTCAAAATGGCCGCCAAACTACCACTAAAATTATTGGAAAAGATAAACATTTAAAATTTTCTACAATTAACATACATTCAACCTACTTTTCGACACAGTCTTTTGTAGCTGAGCAGAGCGTGTATCAATAAAATCGCAGGATTGGAAATAAATATTTACAAAAATATAAACCATCCCTGTTCATCACGATGTTAACACACTTTGAAACTACTCTTCACTATGCTTTTTATCCCATTTCATTTTGACACTCCTGCCCAGAGATACAGTGTATTGAAGAAGGGTTACAGATTCCAAGCTGGTCCGATTTGTGAAATTAATATTTAATTTAAGTAGAGGTGAGAATTTCACAAAGGAGGACAGGGTGTGGTAGGCTTGGGATGTATAATAAATATCGTTTAATTACGAAGAAAGCAGTCTAAATTGTTTTGCACGGTACAAGTTTTTAAAAAATAATACTGTAAGTATAGAGGAACTTTATATACAATGACAGGAATTATTGTGATATAGATTTTCTATGTAATATTTGAACTGGAGTTTGATCCACACTTAATATCTTTTTAAATCAAGGTGCAATATATGATTTCAATCCAATGCAAGTCTCGTTTATTGATTGGAAAACTATTAATTTGGTGGCTGTGCAACCGCTCTGGTTGCCCCTCTGAAAAAATTGGCCTCTTTGCTGGACTAGTCCATCTATAGTCCATGCATTGTATATAGAGCAAGCTTCAGCAGACATCAATGAACCTACAGGACACTGTTGGAGGATTTTTGTGCGTCTATCTGCAGAAATAAAGGAAAAAAAGTGACTGTGTTTTTTGCTCTCTATATTCTTTTACATACTAACTGCTGCTCATGGCTATGGAAGTAGCTGGTTGTTGATAGCCTAGCTACTCTAGTTGGGTACAAACTTTGGGATATCCACTGGCTTAGTCTCACATCATCAACTTTTCAATCAATACCTCCAATTGATACTGCCAGACATATCCAGAGTCATACTTACCAATCCTCATTGAAGTCCACATTGACTACAAAAACTGCTATGGGCGGTATCAGCTAGCAGAAGTGAGCCTCTTAAAATTTAACAGGGGAAACTCTACACGCCCTTCTTGATGCTTGGAACAACATTGTGTCACTTGATATACAGGCGTGAAGACGACAAACATAGGGGTTCAACAAGGTTCAAAAAAAGATAAACTCACCCCACAAAAAGAAACACCATAACATTAAAAAAGGCCCCCCCCCCTCATAATCAAACTCTACCAAAGACATGTGAAACTTCAAATTGCAAATTTGGATTATGGAATGCCCGCTCGATACGCAATAAATCCACCATTTGAGGGCGTAGGTTATTGATAATGATCTATATGCAGTTATGATTGTTGAAACTGGCCTAAATGATCTGATCCCAGTGTTGTGGCAGAACAGAATGACTCCAAATGGATATAGTTTCGTAGTGTACACGCCGGGCGAAATACATATGGAGGCGGCGTTGGTGGATATTTAAAAGATGAAAGGAACATGGCAGATTTGACAGTGGAATGAAGGTTCACACAATGACAAATATTATTTTACTTCTGTAGTATATAGACCCCCCCTTCAACTGAACAATGGTCTGAAAACTTCCGATTCCTATGAGTTGATGAGGTATTGCATTCATCAATACCGAGTAGTAAGACCATCATTACTTGGCGAATTTCACCTACATGTTGACGAGCCTTCTAAAATATGGCGTCTCACATTTCCTCACAAAACCACTGGACAATGCAGGTTTACACCAACTTGTGGTTGGGCCAACACTAGGGATGGGCATTATCGGATCTTACAATGTCTCGCCTGAAGGTCGAGTTTTCACTGTAATGTTGACCTACGGACCTAGGCTCAGATCAGGACATTTATTGTTATTTGATGTGAACCAGCAGAGATGTAAACCATCTAAGATTCGGTTATTTCACGACATTTAAATTCAGTTAATCAGGAAAGTCTTCCAAGCTGACCTCTCTATTACTCGGATTACCAATCAGCACCACCACGTTGATGGCTGGTTTCCTGTTATGAGGAATGCTGTTATTCTGATATTAGACAAACATGCTCCAATCAATCAAAAACTTCCATCTGTAGCTCTCGACGTAGGCAACCATGGTATGTAGCGAGATTCAACCAGGCTCGTCGTCTGCGTCGGAACTCGAGAGAAGGTGACGTAAGGTCAGGCTGAAAAATTATCGCCATGCCTTTATTGAACATTCGGACAGTGACCATGTACTTAGAAAATTGGCAGCAGATAGGTACTATAAGAGTGAATTTCAGACTGCTGACTGAAAAACTGTATTTAAGAAATGAATGACTGCTTAACAAATATATCAACTATTGCCAGCCCATGATTCGGCACAGGATCTCAGCAATGCCTTTCTGTGCTTTTTTCGCAATAAGATCAGGCTATTTATCTCTCACTTGGCGGTGAGCGGTGGTGACAGCAGACAGACCACAACAATTCTCCAATCTACTGTCCCTAACTCACTACTCTTTCTGGTTCATATTTTAAGTGAAAATGACGTCCGCAATATGATAAATAAAGCTCCCACAAAGTCGGTGCTCACTGGATCTAGTGCAAACATGCGTTCCTAAAGGAGAATATAGATTGCTTTGTAACTATAATAACTCATATCATTAATGATTCACTCCTACAGGCATATTTCCCAAGGCAGTTGAAACATTCAATCATCACCCCACTTATTAAAAAAGCCCATTTTCAAGACCACCAAAATGAATCTCAAAAACTACAGACCGGTATCCAAACCTCTCTTTGTTTCCAACTTATTGAAAAGCAAGCTTGTGTCATATACAAAACTATGTTACAGACCACCATTTGGGAGAGGAATTCCAATCAGTTATAAGAGGGCACATAGTACAGAGAAATGCGCTTATGAGAGTTAAGGATGTGATATCAGCGTCAAGGTGCCTTTCTAGTGCTGCTCGACCTGAGCAGCGCTTTTGATACCGTTAATCATGACTTATTCAACAGGTGAAATCTGATCTTGGTGTACAGGGAAAGTACTTCAAGTTAGGTCCTACCTTCCAATAGATCATGTAGTGTATGTATTAACGGTGGTGGATTTTCGAATATTCAAACTTGATTTGGTTTACCACAAGGGTCCATAGTAGGACCACTTGGATTTACTCTGTATGTCTACCGGTGGTCAAATAATATAATAGGTTGGACTTGATTTCCACATGTATGCAGATGATATACATGTACACATTATTTTGTTCCAAAGGACCTTAACTATAGCAGTTTGCTCGTTGAACAAGCTGTCTGTTGAATTGATGCTCTAAACATGGGATAGAAGACCAATATTGATTAAGCTCAGACAGCAAGACAGAGTTTTTGTAGCTATATCTTCCAACCTTAAACATATAGTATGGGTTCCTGTGTATTTTGCGTGCTGGGGATAGGTTTTATCTGAGAACATCCGTAACATAGGGTGTAGTTGACTCACATAAATTGTCTTCTGTTCAAGTTAGAAACTTGTTGTAACTTGCCATATCATATTAGACAACCTTTCCAGGATACGTGGTTTTTTGATCGAGACACATGTCATATTGTTACCCACGCCCTCATCCTATCCAAGATCGACTATGGTTGTGGGCTGTTCCTTGGTGCAAATAAGATCAATGTTCAACGACTGCAGCGTATCCAGAATAGAATTGGGCTGCGAAGAGATGATTGTAAGTCCGCAAACAGGATAATGCCATACCTGCTTACATGAATTGCATTGGTGACCAGTTGAACAGAGGATTATTCAAAAAACTTTCTAGTTTTTTTATAAATGCCTCATCAAATGACTCAGATTACATACTCTTCACCTCACTGTTCACATCCTGCAAGAGCCTCCCTGCGTTCAGCATCTGATCACCCCCACCATTTTGACTATGCACAAAACATCAAAGTTGCTCAGTCTGATGAACGCAGGACCTTCTTTTATGCTGCTCCAATATGTGGAAAAATTTGCCAGTCAATGAGAGAATCGGCAACAGTTCCATTTTCAAGAAAGCTCCTTTAAAAATATTGTTCTTGATCTTTTGTTCTCTGTATGACATGCTTTGTTAAATTTGTAGGCCTTTATGCCATCTTGCTTCTCAGCGCTTTAAAATAATGCTTATATTTATGTGTATATGTCGTCTGTATGTCTGTTATTTATTCTTATGTATGTAATATCTGTATGTCTGTCTGTAACTGTATTATGTAAGTCTGTAATGTATGTATGTAGTATGTATGTATGTTTGATCATTAGAAACTCCTACTATCCATGATGCTTTGAAACAACACTAGTCCATTATTACGTGACTCAGTTGTTTTAAATACCGTTTTGTTTTCTGGTTAATTAGTCTTCAATGCATACAGGCTTATTCAAAAAGAAGTTCACCCACTTGTTGTGGTTTTGTAAAAAGCCTATACAGAATCCCCCCGTAAACTAAAGTGATTTTATATCTTGACATAAAAAATATTAATATTCATTTGAACTAAAAAATAGTAAAAATCATATATCATTATTGATTTTATGAACCGAATATGAAGCCAAACTTAATTCAAAAACGATTAATTAATCATACCCTAATTGTTTTCTCCGATGTTTGAAACTTTCTTCAAAGGAAAGACTATCTACAATCCTAAACTGATCCAAAATAATGTACTTTTTAGAACACATATAAAAATGGTCATATCTTCAGGCCTTTAACAAAAGTTTACCTTCATATGTAGTCCAGAAGTTTTCATTCGTAGAGATAACGCTTACTAGGTAATGAGATTATATCCCCTTAACGTCCCTAGAGGAAAATTACTACCACCTGACGATCACCTCAAAAAAGAGGTAGCCGTTTTTCTTTTTAGATTCTAGGGTGCGCTTTCCTCCTAAACACAAGGCAAAGTGTCGCTCCGTGATTTTTGAAAGTGGCAAAAATGCAGTAAGGGAGTGATAGAGAAGATTCAATTTTGTTGGTAGTTCTCTCTCTGCTGACGTAAAAATAATTTATCCCCTCAATTTTTTTCCCATATAAATTAATCTTTCCCATATACTAATGCATATAGACTTTTTGATTGAATTGAGCCTGAAAATATACAGCCTCCTCAAACCTACATATTTTAAAGCAAGTCGGTCTTTAATTCATTATTCTTTCTTTCCCATTACTTTAAAAATCAACTTCCTAGTAAGTTAAAACAATTAAAAAAAATGAATATGTTGTATATTTCGCCATTTGCCAATAGATTTAGGAATCTGTTTTCCAATATTAATGTCATTCAAATAATGATATCCCACTTGGAGCCCTTTTCTGAAAGAACAATCCTGTGTCTTATATTATCATATCCCATAAAATATAATGTAAGACAGATAAGTAGTATTCCACTTCGTTTTGCAAAAAAAAATACCATGATTTTAATTATAAGGTCCTGATGAAAATTATATTTGTCCATTGATAATGTTTACCACAATCTCACATTTACATTGTAGTGTAAGTAAGAACGGCAAAGTCTCCTTAGGGATCAAACCAATTGCTCTTACGATTCTTTTCCACGATACATTGTTTAATCCAATATTCCAGATATGGATTGATATAAGAACATAATTTGATATTCAAAATTAGGCATATTCAGCCACCCTATTCCGCATACCCTAAAGGGAACTCCAAAGAAACTATCCTTTGCATTGACCTCTCTAATGACATACTTTGGATACTGAAGTGAGTTTCCAGGTTTCCCATCAAGACACTATTCTTGCCTTGGTTTTAGTCATATCTCATGACAGAAGTCGGTTAACCATGAATGTTCCAAGCAGCAATGTTTTAAACTACTCTGTTCCTCAAGGGCTCCTTGGTCAGGCCCGCTTAGTTTTCATAATGTATGCTCACTCCATTCGGTGACATTATTAGGCATCATGATTTAAATTTTCACTCGTATGCTGTGATACTCAGCTTTTCTGTGAGTTATCTTTAGATTCCAGGTATTGTGCGCCCTGAGCTCTTCAAACCTTTCAAGCATTTCTTATGTACAGACTTTCAACCACCCATTGGCCAGACATGTAGTGACCGATACCAGCTGCAACAGAACTCGCAAAAGCACCGAAACAGCACTTAATTGTTTTTTCAGAATGAAGTGCCCTAAATCCCTTCAACCCGTCCTCCTATCAATCATCATGCAAATAATTGGGTCAAGCGCCTTTCAATAATGGCATTGCGTGACCTCCTTCAATGGCATATTCTACTGATCTGCTCTTGGGTTAAAGGACCATCGTTCACCGTGATTGGTAAAGTTTCCCTCAAATAGAGGTCCAATAGAGGCAATCAAGGGAACCAGAAAAAAATTCTAGAGCATGGCCAGACTCTAAAAAGGTGCAAGGAAGAGAGATAGGTCGGTCAAAGAACAGGACATTTAGCCGTAAATAATGCTGCATTGCGTAGAGAACCGACAATTAAACTCTAGAACCAGCAAAGAACTTTGGAATTTGAGAGTATAATTGGCCAGGAGGGTTTTAAAACATTTTTCAGGTGGGGGATATTGCTACAGGGTTCCTTGTAATGCTAGTCGGGGACAAAAGTAGGTTTCATCATTTTAGGGCAATAGTCATGTTTGGTAATTTTTTCACCGTTTCTTTCTTTTTCACAATGTTTTAAAAGAAGTACATTATTGTCATAATATAAAGCTTTAAAACAAGGATAAGATTTGATTTCAGAAGCAAAAAAATGGCCGTTTCTGGAGGGTTAACGTCTTTCTGAGGACACCTGTAAGATACAGAATCCTTCTTTATGTGGATAAGTCTCTTCACGGACAAAGTCCCATCATACCTTACTGTGTCTAAATTTGTATTAATATGTCGGGTAGTTAATTCTGATGGACAGACGAAGGATCGTTTTCTTCTGATGTTAAAACGGCTTGTTTTATCCTCGTACCAAGCGTAGTAGATTTGCAGATTTTTTAAACGTAATTGGTCATAGGCAGGCGGGAACAAAAGCTTAGGGACCATTAGCTAGCAAATTTTCGGTATCCTGAATGGGGACAAAACGACACCTATTATGCAGAATCAGTTAGATCCCATGGCCGATACAAAAAATGCATGAGTAGCATTTCTGGAATGAGGCTATAGCCGGGTAGGGGGTAACCAAGGTTTACACAGGGGAGAAAAATAAATTCCTTCAATCATGTTTGTGAAAAGTAAACCACATTATTTGGTTCATCATAAGGATTTCAAAAAAGGTATAGTTAGTGCTAACAAACAGCCTAAAGTTTGGAGTTCTAAAGTTTGGAGGTTTATATCTAAAAACAGCAAAAAAATCAATAAAAGGGGACATTTTCAGGTGTACAGGTGTAAAATTTCAAAATGTTGCTCTGATTTGGAGAAAATTACCCCACGGTGCATATTATTGGTTGGAGCTCATAGGATTAAAATAAGGAATAGTTTTGACGTCTAAAAATGGTTAGTTCCAAATTCAGGTAGACGTTCATATAGAGTCACAATGATGCAAATGAGGTATTAACAATTGATCCGTCATGCCTGTATGACTTTGTGCAGAGTAGGGCCTTGACGGGATGAATGGCAAAACTCCTGCATCAATGGACTTCTATATGAAAGACTTCACCCCAGTGGAGGGGGAAAAAAAGGCTTAGTTCCATTGTATTCAATGGGGCTTGACCTTTAGTTCCCGACTTTGGAAGTAAGCAGTTACACACTCAAAACTAGTCTCTTATTGTAATATTATGAAATAATCAATCAACCATTTCAACCAAGTTTTAACAAAGTGGAGCAATCTTTGACCTACGGTTATAGCTACCATCAAAAATGCTATCATGCCTTTGTGTAGAGGTAGTGTACTAAAGGGCTGAATAATAAGTATGTTTTTATGCCCGTTCAGGATACCAATTGGCCTAAAATTTCCTGATGGCTTAAGGACTGCTTATTTAATAGTAGAGAGGCACCTTCCACCACCTTCCATCATGTCCGCGTTCAAGGGACAGCACGGAACGTATATAGAAGTGGGTCGGAGAAAGAACTCGTAAAGCAACTATATTATATATATATATTATATATATAGATATTTGTGGGTTGAGCCATCCAAAGCAAGTTCATTTAGCGATTAATAATGCACGTCCGCGCTGTCATAAATTTTCTCACACCACACACACAATAATATCTATATAATCGATTATGCTATCTCATATATTATAGATATGATATTCTATATATATATAATAATATATAGATATATATAGACATGTGGGCACTCAAAATTCAGCAAAAGCACCCGGCATTTCCGTAATCAGCACAAAAAAGTTTAGGAAAGTTGTTGGAAAAGCTTTACTTAAAAGGCATGTACTTCTTTAATAAGCACTTTTTTTAGAATCTCGTCTATTCTAGTCTACTGTGGAAAACAGCCAATCGCGGATTATGGCATCATTGTGACATAATACTAAGCGTATTGGTACTTATTGGGTAGAAGAACATCACAGCTAGCCTTGGTGCTTTTAACGATTCGAGGGGATGATAACAACAAAGTGCACATGTTTTCAACCGTCTTATAGTCATGGTAAATACATTTGCCCGTTTAATTTGATTGAGTTTTTAATTTTTTTATTTTCTAGTTTTTCGCTGATTTATTGCTTAAAATCTAGCATACATCAACAGGCGAGTCGCTGTTTTTATGATTTAACACCAATGTAATTTATATTGGTAAGGACGGCAATGTCACGTCAAATCTCAGTTAACGTAAATGCAAAATTTTAAGATGCATAAGCTTTCGATGATTCTTTCACTTTATACAAGTATGGCTGACATCACACTGCGTGTATTATGTATTATAAGTGTTTTGAAATAACTTCGTAAATTAAATATGATGGGCATATTAGAATTTCGTTTTCTTTCCATTGCTTTAAGCAAATAATTCCTTAAGTCGTTGACCAAAAAAAAATTCTTATTACATTTTAATAAAAAAAAGCACCATGAAAAAAGCTTGTTTTCTTTTAACTCATTTATATAAATATTTGAAAATTCTCTGTAGAAGGGATTTTTGAGTTTGAGTGGGAGGTAGAGGAGTGCAGAGGAACGTCCAAAGAGACTTGGAAGAAGCAAGTAGAGTAGGAGAGTAGGAAAGGGTTGGGGTGAGGATGGAGGATACATTGAATCGGGTGAATGGAAGGAGACTAAGGCAGTTGCTGTGATTGTGAGGTGAATCCAGCCCCCTCGTTCACGGGGAAAACCGGCTTTGAAACTTTGGATTTAACTACTACTACTACTAAACTCCTGGCCAAACAGTTTGGAACGTGGTTCAAATAGTGTTTAGAGATTTGACATGTTTAAATTCTTAAACCTTTGGCACAAATGTCTACACACCTAATGTCAAATCCCTAAAAAATGTTGGATTTTAAACATTTTTAGCTAGAAGGTATTTTAGATATTAAGCAGACATTTCAAAATGTTTAGAAACGTGGTGCAAAATAGTGTTAGAAGTTTTAATATTGTAACACCTGTTTTATTCCTTGTTAGCGACTCTTCATAGTGTATTGTCAAAATGTCCGTAAAATTATTGACTCGTTTAATTGAAAATTATTCGGAATTGGTTGCGTAAAGCAAATGGTTTTATAATAATTAGTGAATTCCAACCAACTCATCCACCCAAACACCTACGTCACATTTATGTGTACATTTCTTATAATCACCTACAACCGTAAATATCTATCCAAACTAACATCTAATTTCTCTTTCTGTTTATTTTACGGACAAATGTGACTGGAATTTTGGCAGCAAAATTTTCAGACCTTTTTTTCGTTCCGTGAAATAAACAGAACTTTAACCGTCAGTGTGATAGAATGTACACCGTGTTTGGGTGATGTACAGATAATTAATACACTCCTAATTCAAAATTGGATAAGAGCATAATTGAAATCATTAAATGTATTTTTTTAGCTTTGCCAATTCCCCATTTGTCGCGATTTCATTTTATTACGTATACTCTTCAAAATGGCATCCCCTATGGCCGCCAAAATTGGAAACTGGAAAAGTTCATATATTGTAAGCAAGATTGTAAACAAGAATGATTATTACAAATATGTTTTTGACATAACTTCACAATGGCCCTTGATCAGTCTCTGTGGTTTCTGGCGAAACTACTTTTTCCATTTCCAATTTGTGCGGCCATTTGGATGATTTTGTTTGGCCGCCATCTTGGATGGGAATTATGATGATATTGGCAATTGGTAAGCATAAGTTTGTGATTTCCCTATACATATTTTGGCCATTTTTGCTATATTTATGATTTATTTTGATACAATATATGAACTTTTCATTGTTTTTTTTTTTTTCCATTTTGGCGGCCATTTTGGGGCATCTTGACTTGATGTATAGTAAAGAAACTGGAATTGCCATAAATGAATTGCAAAGCGAAAAGACATATTTATGATTTAAAAAATTTATGGGCGTTTTTTTTTCTAATTTTAAGCCGATATAAACATTTCCTAAAGTTGACCATTTCTTTTGACTGCCATCTGATATCTTAAGAGCACTCACTCTTTCACTGGGTTATATTCTGAAATGTATTAAAGAACCCTAAAAGTCATCGTGAAATTGTTTGCTTAAGTACTGGGGGTGCACAGAAACCCTCCTTACATGCCCAACTAATAGACCCACAGCCCAGAAGGTTTTGATCACATCCTGTACACGGGAACATACAGATAAAATATAACTTTTGCATATTAATGTCTGCCGGAGACCCGCTGCTGTCCGTGGCCCCAGGGGAGAGTGGTAAAGTTTAACTCTGGGGGGTCAAAATGTTTTAACTGCTGTAAATCTATTGTAATATACTCAAAGTTTATTCCTAAGTTAACCAGGAGTAAAAAGTCAATGTGTAAATGCGAAGTGGTACTTCCTTTCCAAGATAATTTGGGAAATAAGCTAAGGTCTTGTTTATTCAGAAGGTCACCCCCTTTGCAATACCTTGATTTCTGTTTGTAAAAATACTTTTAAAAAAATGTTTACTGATCGTTTCCAAATAAAGGGGAGATGGTATTTTTGGATACGAATTTCGTCTCAATTTCACTAGATCGGTTGTAGTCTGTTGTTGACCACCTACCGAGAACGTTTTCGGAAGGTTTAATGGGACAAACAGGTGCCAAGAAATCCGCCAAAACCTTTTTGGAACTTGCTGCTATACGGATCGTTCCGCACAGAAAACCATGCTTTTGACTTTCTCTGTCGTGCACGACAGAACTACTAATTCAGCATCTTATTACATACACGGCGATCGCTTATTTCACTTCAGGTGTGAATCTAATACATGGTAAGCATTCAATATGTAAAAAAAAAACCGGGATTCGAGAAAAATTGGGGCGCTTCGCTTCCTGGAAATCTCCTCATGGTCTCTTTAATGCGTTTTCCACTTCGGGCATCTTTCTTGTTGTTATAATGGAGGTACAACATTCCCTGTAGGACTCTATGAGGACGGGGACATTGTACCCCTCCCTATTAAAGGAACGCAGCCCTATGCAAAATTAAAAAGCATATTTTGAATCAGTATCATTGAAAATTTTTTGGATAATTTTAGAAGAAATTGAAGATATTTCAACGTTGAAGCCTTTCTTGAATGAAAACAAATGACGTTAGGGCCGCATTTCCCCAAATATCTTGAAGGAGTCACCACACGCATTCTTACCATTAACCTGTTTACTCCTGGTTACGAAAGGAATAATATGAGCTAAATTTCATTAGATTAGCCGCTCCTGGGCCCACGCATTAGCCGGGTCTCCGGCAGCCATTCATATTTGCAAAAGTTTATATTTTCTCTGGAATTTTCAGTATTCAGATATTGTTATCTCATTATCGTTTGATCAAAACCTTCTGGGCTGCCTCTATAAAGCAGTATTTGCACATACCAGCATACAAGCTATGGCAAGCCAAAATGGTCATAACGCTATACACGGCTATTGTAGTGTAGAACCAAATTATGTAAATGTAACTATAACTTGCTATTATATTTATCTTCTTCTCATTACTATAAACTTCTTCACCAGATTACTGTTTACTGCATCATAGAAATTTTGAATTTACTTTTTACTTCAAACATTGTTAAATGGTAAATATGGCAATGTACAATGGCACTCCAGCATTCTGCTACGAACTTTTTCAAAGGGTCCCAGGAAATGAGATGATAACCTATCCAAAATCTTTACGGAAATTCCCATCCAATAAACAGGGCCAGGAAAAAAGAAATACTACCAGTGGACATCATTAGTGAATTATTGATTTCAGTCCCTGGTCATGAATAGATTCACACCAGTCACCTGGATTTTCTATTACTCTCTGAAAAAATGCAAAGTTTCACGAATGAGTCATCACCAACCCAATATTGAATGATTTCTTTGTCCCTCTAATAAGACGTGACACAAACCACATCAATTCTATTGCATTCCTGAGAACGTTAAGGTTAGCAAAATTAATGACAGGTCCTACAGATTTGATCTAGGACATGTATTTCGTGAAATTTTCCTCTTTCTGGTGTGATAGCGATTGACCCAGATTTATGAAAGTTGAAAGTAAGTTTTAGACCATTAACAAAAAACATTGGGAAACAAATACTGCTATGTAGCTTATGAGTAGGTTTCTCAATAGCTTTGACTGACTGGCCGTTGCCTTGAACTACCATAGCTGCCAAATGGTTAATTAATTAACGCACCATTCCTGTTCAGACTTCTTCATGTTTAATACTCACTTTTTGTACTGACCATGTATTACAAATGTTTGTCTGCTCCCAGGCTATAAAAGAAGATAGGCAAACAACTGGAAGAATAGCAAATAAAGTTTACTCTCGGCCGTTGGGGATACCCCAGTTGAGATTAAAACAAGTTAACGTCCCCAATATCTCACAAGAAATATCACTAAGCGTTGAAAAAATGTTACTTGCATGTATTTGTTTTTCCTCGCTGGCAAAATATGAACTATTATACCACGTCACCTTACACAGCCTAATATCAATAACGGCGAGCTCCGGATAGCACGTAGCGCCTAGAAGCAGCTGTGGTACTGTCATGTGTATCTTCATGCAGTTACACGAGTTGTCCGAGGCAGTGAGCGTAGCCGGGGGGGGGGGGGGAGGCAGCGGGGCACGCTGCACCCCCTGTGGGGAATCTTTCACCCCTTGCCCCCTGAAAATTAGTGATTTACATAGGCAATTACTATTACTAACAAATTTTTTATAATGCTTGCCCCCCCCCCAGAAAAATAAATGTGCCCCCTTTGCCCCCTGAAAAAACAGCTGGTACGCCCACTTAAAGAGTGGCAAGTTCAAGTTTGCAGGATAAACACAGTGAATATACAGAGTGGTCCAAAAACTTACCCAAAGCGTCCCATGTCAGGTCTTTAATAAACATTTATCTAAATGTCTCTGATGTTTCCTATTGTGAATGATGATAATTGTCTTTTTGAATTGTAAACACCGGACCATACTGGTTTTGCAAACATTGTTTTGATGAGGTTGGGTTATGTTCAAGTTATTTAAAGCTTAACATGCTAGACATTTTAGTGGATATGCTCTGTCTATCATTTGTTCGGGGAAGAAAACATGTTTTTCAGTTATATGCCTTTGTTTTTTTCTTGCGTTTGCTTTTGTTTTACAGCCAGCCTTAAGTAAAAAAACAGCTTCTATTAAATAAGGGGACAACTCAGTCATTTGGATCCTGAATTCAATGGGGGTTGCTGTTTTGAAAAGCTGATAAAACCTTTCAAATAGATAAATGAGTTGGAAAAAGTTTATCAATACCTGAAAATGGGGTATTTTGGGGAGGAAGATTGTTTGGTGACACTCTGTAACACCCTTTTATTAAGTTTTTTTTAATTCACGGAACCTTTTAGTGTTCTATACCCTCTCGTGCTATTATCTTATGTTTTTGGGGTTTGTGCGAAAATGCTCGGGAAGTTTGTGAAAGAGTTACTCAATCTAAGAGTCTTCGGTGTCTATTTTCTCGCCAGAGTTAACTTTCGATATTATGAAATTTAAGAATTTTGTTACAATTTGTTACATCAGTCAGTTTGCAGATAACACATTTTTGGGTGATGCCATGCATCGAAATATCAATAGTACTGTTTTAAAGTCATTCAGCACTATATCGAGTATGGCCACCCCCCCTGGCATGAATCAGGCGTCAAGACGTCGCCGGTTATACTGTCCACAGGTTGTTTATGAGGTCAATTCGCAGAGCGTCCCCACTCATAGGTCAGAGATGAGAGTTTGAGGAAGATTGTCACTGTCATTGATGGCCGGCCAAAGGCATCACCAGCATGCTCGATAGGGTTCAGATCAGGGGGGCAATGGTATCTGCTCCACCCCCTTGCCTCAAGACAATGTATCCTCACTACAGCGGGCATGTGCGGCGTGGCGTTGTCGTCTTGCAGCGAAAATTGTTGAATAAATCCCTTCTTGCTGTGGTTAGGCAGTGGTTTGCAGATGTCCAGGTACACGACGGCGATCAAGTTTCCATCTGGCACCACCAGTGACGGTTTTCCTCCATAATGAGTTACCGGCCCAATGCCATCACTGAGCCGCAACCACCTTGACTAGATTCCTGAGACATAATCTCGGAGGTTCTCACCACGTAACCGACGAACCTTTTGTCTTCAATCTTTATTGTCAAGGATGTAGCGACTCTTGTCCATACAGACAAACATGTCGCCAGTGTTCGAGCTGTAATCTTCTGTGCTCCCTTGCGCAGCGAAGTCGAGCCCCGTCTGTGGTGAACGGTTAGGCGTGGCATTTGACTCATTCGTTTGACTCGGTAACCATGTTAAAAGCAATCTGCGATTTACAGTTTGCAGGAACATGTATTCCATTAGTTGTCTTCTTCCACTTCCGGTCTCTACGGCACACAAATAAAGCATTAGAAAGCATCTACGTCTGGTAGTTCAATAGTGGTCATCATGATGATTTCAGCTATCAAAGGCCCAACTCCTCGATGATGTCTGGAGGATTGTATAGATCGACCTGCGATATCCCGAGGAAATAATCGACTTTGGCTTGTTGACCCTTCCCGTCGAAGTGCAAGCACCTCTTCGGCGTTATTGACAATGCCGGTGGACGAGCCATAGCCTATGTCAGTTGTGTTCTAAAGGTAACAACCAAACTCTGAAAAAAAACATGGGCTCATTGCAAATAGGTGGAGCAGGGAAAATGATGATAAAAAAAGACGTATGGCCTCTCCCACAAAAGGCATTGTTAGTAATTCAAATTATTGCATGGATTCACTTAACCGGGGTAGTGGGGACGCATTAAGAAATAAAGGGTTTGGCAGATGTCATTTATGGGCGAATAATGTGTCCCGGTCAGAAAAACTAAATATTGGGAGAGGCGCAGTCGAGCCCATTATTGAAACGTTTTTCTGGCCGAGGATACTTTATGAGCCCATAAATGACACTGCGAACCCTTTTGTTCTATTCTATTACTAAAACAGCTTCATTTGATAAGAAAATGCTTTTGTGCATTTCAATAATGGGCAGCAGAGGTAATATAATATTCTTCTATTACCTTGCTGCCCATTATTGAAAATGCAGCATTCGATTGGTCAGTTTAATGCCCATTATTCTGCAATATGGGTCGCGGAATGCATTTTCTCCTTATATCACGCTGTTTGCAGTAATGGATAGAAAATAAAGGGTTTGCGGATTATTTATGGGCTCATAATGTATCCCCACCCCCTTTTTCGCCGGAAAAAAATAAAAATTAATGGATTGGCTGTGCGCTGCGTCTTATTTATTTTTTCCGACCTCGGACACATTATTCGCCCATAAAGGACACTGATAACCCTTTGTATGTCTTAAATCCTTACATCCTCTAACATGATTACTGAGGCGTTAAAAAAGAAATACGTTTTCAAGATTGGGTCTGAAAAAATATTCCAAATTAGGGCAAAATGTAATTGGTCTCTATATCCACATGCGTATTTGATTAATTTTTATGATGTCTACACAATGACCTTGTTATCGTCACAAATGTGAACCTAACAGGTATGAGTCAAGGTCGTTAAGGGTCTTTTAGGGGCAGTGATTCAAAATGGTCAATATAGTGGTCACTGCAGCACATACTTGATGATGATTTTCATGGGACTCGGAGATTGGGGGGGGGGGTTGGAGGGGGTCAGGCCCAATGCATCGAATTCACCTGTTTGATTATTTTTATCGCCATGCACAAAAAAGAAACTTCAATGATCAACCTTTCGTGTATTGTTTTTATACAGGGGACACGATGGCTCTTGTGGTTGTTGTTTTCCACGTGACCGAGTTCTTCCGGGTCACATGGCCTGTGCTGTGGTGGTCTGACCTTCAGTGTGTTATTCATCGATACTTCCGGTTTGTTGGATTCGATATCACTGTGTTCACAATGGTGGCCATTGCAATTGACAGGTAAACAAGGAGTGTGTCGAAAAGTGTAAAATCTTGTTCAGGACTTGAGCTAAAGGTGCAATTCGTTACAGCCTAATAGACCTCCTTGAAAAAGTTTAGATTTTTATAGCCCTATAGATGAGTTGACATCAATGTTTACAAACACAAGTTAGCACCTGGTCTATGTTAGAGGTGCGAAGAATATATATGCCCATACAGTTACAGCTTTCAATAGACCGTATTCAATAGCCAGCCACAGGCCCGTCGCCATGGGGGGGGGGGGGGGTGGGGGGGCGGGGGGGGGGGGGGGGGGGGGGGGGTGTTCAGCGATCCTCAAAGAAGAGTAGAAAAAGAGAGGACAAAAAAAGAGAGAAAAAAGAGGGAGCGAGAGAGAGAAGAGGAACGAGAACAGCAAGAGAGACAAGACGGGGGGACGAAAGAAGAAAGAAACAAAAAAGCAGAACGGGGTGGGGGGGGGTGGGGGGTGTTCAACGATCCCCTCCAAAAGAAGGAGTAGAAAAAGCGAGGAAGGGAAAAAAGAGAGAAGAGAAAAAAGAGGAAGAGAGAGAGGAAAGAGAAGAGAAAAGAAGAGAGAAAGAAAGGGGAAGAAAGAAGAAAGAAGAAAGAAAGAAACAAAAAAGAGACGGGCATCAGAACGCACAAGATTGAACTCCAGACTTAGCATAAATCCAAAATATCACAAATATTGAAAATGCTTCCCCTCAAACCAACTAGTTTTGTTTGAAGTGCATCCAACGGTAATCATGAATTGCTAATGTGCCAGCAGTACTTGTGATCAAAATGGGTAAAATAAATTTGGCAGTGGCATGGACAAACGCGAGGGGAGCCATGGGTCACTCCCCAATAGACCAGTTAACATCCAACGTCACTTCTTTTGTTGCCTGCGAATCGTTATGGCCCATAGTATTAAAACTCTAACAGATACAATTGCCCAGTGTGTAACAGTCAGGTCGACCTATTTCAAGATACCAGGCCCTAACATGTTTACAAACATTGCTGTTAACTGGTCTACAGTTTGGTCTACCAGTGTTAGGGGAATTTTCAGTCGGGGAGCTGAAGTGTTCAAGAAAAGAATGGTAGGGATTCGTTCCCTAACTCCCAGCTCATGCATAAACTTAAAGGTCTTCTGGCCGTCGGTTGGGTTAAGTGCCCATTCAATCATTTGAAATAATTACCATACTTTACCCTTCAAAAATACCCTTCTTAATAGCTAAAATCCAAGAGCTTCTGGGGGCTCCGCCCCTGGACCCCGGCAGGAACTCTGCTCTTGCACCCCACCCGTTAAAGACATTGGCGCTCGCTATATGTAGTTAGCCTTCAGCAGCACAAGCTTATACTGCCCGTCTCAGTGAGAAAAGTTAGAAACTTGTCTTTTCTTTGAATTGATTAATATTTACCCCTCAAAAGTGGTCATCTTGAAGGTTCTGAATAGCTCAAATACATGAGCTTCCGGGGGCTTCGCCCCCTGGACCCCTGGTAGGGCTTCTGCTCCTACATATCCCACCCGTTAAAGACATTAACACTCGTTATGTGTAGTTCCCCTTGGGCATTGCCCGTCTCAGTGAGCAAATTTTGGAAACCATTCTTTTCTTTGAATTGATTACTATTTAACCCTCAAAAACTGGCCATCTTGAAGGTTCTGAATAACTCAAATCCAAGAGCTTCCGGGGGCTCCGCCCCCTGGACCCCCAGCACGGGCTCTGCCCCTGCACCCCACCACAGGGGCCCTAAACCGGGCCCCTGCCTGGACCCCACCTGCTTAAGGCTTTTCCGTTTGCGCTCTTGTGTCAAGGCACTTGTGGTGTGCAGTTTGGTTCGAACGATCAACAAGAAAATGTCTCTGAGGGCATATATACTTTGGAAAGTGGGCCCCGAACCGCATGCCGTTAGTTGCATGGTTTTAAAACCGAGTCTTTGACAAAGACTAACGCTCACTACGCTTCAAAGGACTCTTTACTGCAGCAATAAATTTTTTCAGTTGACACCCCCCCCCCCCTGACAAAATGTCTAGCGACGGCCCTGGCCAGCCATGTTGGTGGACAAATTAGACGCATTCCAGTACCACAATACATTCACCTGTCAATGATCCCTGTGCAATCGCTAAACATGGATCGATTGACAGGTGAATGTATTGTAGTCCTGGAATGTATGCATCTTGTCCACCAATATGGCTGGTGACTGACGTCATATTGAATACGGTCTATAGCCTTATCACGCTTGATTGAGCGCGAATTTTAAAAGCGCAAGCCCTGCAGGTGCTCACGCATACTGCCGGGCAGTGCTTTGTTCGATGCCCTCATCTATAAACCATGATTTGGTTGTATATGAATACATAGTCATACTTGCAGGGCAATGTGGCTCATTTTAGAAGATCCTTTTGAAGTAAAGATCTTTTGAATTTATACTTTTTTCAAACTACTCAACCCATAAGCGATGTGATGATTAAACCATTTGAGTTAGTTTGTTCTCAAATCATCTGTTTTCGTCGCTCTTTATCAAATCAACAAATCAATAACCAACCGTTCAAAACCTGTGTTGAAGTTTATATTATTCGCTGGTCATACAGGATGGATTCATCAAAAAAAGGGAATATCATAGAAACGTGCTCAACTGCACTGACCCTGAAGAAAAATAAATACCAATGCCAGCTTTCAAATGCAGACTAACTTAAGGCGACCTTTTATAATTAGACAGGGATATAAATTACAACTCATTAAGGGAACAAAATTGAAATTGCTATAAAATACACGAACCCGAAGGGATTGGCAGAACCGTTTAAATGTTGTTTGAAGTGACACAGGATAACAAAATATAAAATTCCGTTAATAATATGCTCTCAAACGTTCGAATAAGACCGTAGAAGAACATAAAATTATTTCCGCATACGAATACCATATACAGTACACTGGAGCATTATTATGAGATCAAAGTATTATTTTGTAGACACAATTTCTTTAAATCGGCAATGTAGAAATATTTCAGTTTTTTTTGCTGCTAGCTATCAGCTATTGTATTGACCAATTTCATTCGCAAGCGAACTTTAAGTAAAATAAAATCTTCAGATACAAAATGGAATAAATTGGTCGAATGGGGAATACAAAACTTGGTTCAAAAGGGACCATTTAATACACAACAAACGTGACCTTAAAGGCTGGCATTGGAAATAATTATGATCAATGTACCTTTTGGGATTTTATTATCTTTCATGTTAAAAATTACCTTAAAACGCCCTTTCAAAATTAAAAGTAGTCACAAAAGGAAAATATCTGTAAAATTTTGTCCTTCTGTATTAAGTTCTATATATATAAGGGAACTACTTCGATAGACGTAGCGCCAAAATAAACCACTACATTCTCGTTATTTCTTCATATTTATAAAACTATATAAAAAGCCAGTGACCCATATTTAAAAAAAAATGCGTTTAAAACTCTTTAGTTAAACGTTTAGTTGAGTGAGTTCAGTTATTTTAGTTTATCTCTGAAGTAGTGTCCGGGATTAGTGTGGTAGATATGGTATAATATTTTGAACTAACATTTTCCATATCATACCAAAGAAATTAACGTTCTGCACTAACATACTTATATACCTTAGAAAAAAAACGTTTTCATGATTTAAATGGATTGTTACTTATCCTCCTCACTACAATGTGTGTGATGCAAGCGTGTTTACTAAGAATACATAACTCACTTCTTCCATGTTCTTACCCAGGCCCGTAGCCAGGAATTTATGTGGGTGGGTGCGGACGGGGGTGCAGATTTGCCAGAAGTGGACCTTTTGCGTACCAACAAAGCAATTTTTTTCGGCTCGCTGCGCTCACAGGTGACCCAATTATTTCACCGTCGTCTCATAATTCTTGAAAGGGGGGGGGGAGAGTTGGGTGGACAGCAGTATAATAATACCAAACATGCGTAATTCGATAGTATTTAACCGCCGTTCTTTATCTCACCATGCTCCACAAAAGCCTTGAAAAACAAAGAATTTAGAGAAGCGGCAACTTTAACATTCAGAAAGAGGACCTTCAATATCATAACGCGGGACCTTCAACATCATAAAGCGGACCTCCTTGTCTTTGGGGGGGGGGGTGCGTCGCACCCTTCTCACCCCCTGGCTACGGCCTGTTCTACCCTCTGAACAGGTTCTTACCCTCTGAACAGCAGTACAGTCCTTTGCCTTATACCTCTTTCATTGACTGGATCGGTTTCTTATTAATATTTCTGTGAAATAAGAGTATATTCATTATCATAGTGTGTTTTTTTAATTTTATGTCCACGATTCATTTTGCTGAATGAAACTAGGCCAAGTCAGTCAGTATGTGTAACAGAGAGTAACGGCACCAATTTCGACGATATATGAGCTTTCACGATCAAATACGTTTTCGAATATTAGCTGTTTGCCAATACACCTTGTTTAAAAACGATTGCCAAAAAGTCTGATTACTTTACCTTAAAAAGATAAAGAATGAAATAAAATCTTAAAGATTATATTAGACAATTGTTTATACCTTTGGCCGGACAAAGGTAGGCAATTGTTTACCGGTGTTGGGGTAAAAGTTTTTATAGTTCGTGAAAAATCGACATAACTTTATTGCTTCTGTACGTACTTTGAGCTCTTAAATACTTGCGGAAACAAAATCAAGAAATACATGAAACTTAAGTGGACCGGGGTTCCTTTAGCCCCACAAATTGTTTTCGAGCTGGCCGCTTCATGTATGAGATTTTCGTCGATTTTTTGTAAATGCAGGGACTTTTAAATGCGCTTCTTTTCATAAAATATTTAAATAAATAAAACGACCAAACGTTATAAGTTAATTAGCGGTGGTAGTTCCCTGGACCCACTTGAGCACAAAAAAAAGGAAGTAGTCTAGAATCTGTGAGAATATTTCTGATAATCAAAGAATCATAGCCATTTGCTGATATGGGCACAAATACACTAAGAAACAATTATTGGAAACATGTAATAAAATAAGCCTTTATGATGCTGAAAACAACAATTTCATCGTGGACGTTGATAAAACGTTACTGTACAAACATCTATGGGGAATGACGGTATTTGCAAAAAATGTTAATATATTAATTTTTGTATTATAATTATTGTTTTGATTAAGTTTTTAATAAGTTTTCCAAAGTGTGTGTAAGCTCAATGTCATTAGAATTTCCGTCATTTGGATCAATTTTTGTGTGTTTGAAAACCATGTTGTGCCCCTAATTTACAGCCCAAATAGTAGGAATTCATTTTATTGCTGATTTGGAGTTATCGTATGATCCTTCACATGTGGTATAAATTCGTGCAAAAATACTGTACAGACAAATGGTTCCTTGGGGGTATAGGGAAACCCCCTTTGGCACTAAGGGATTGAAAACCCCTTGTTCACTGAAGTGTTAAGAGCGATTGTAAATTTCCTTTTCTTTGTCTTAGGTACTTTGCAGTCTGCCATCCATTAACCTTCAGGATGAAAATTAACAATAAAAAGAACAAAATATGTCCTCGTGTACTCTGGGTGCAGCTTTTGCAGAGCTATTCCAACTGAATTTTGGTTCAAGGTAAAATAGAATGCTTACGTAGATACTATCTAGCTGCTTAACGATCGGAGGTAGATGTTTAGTAAAGCATCCTAATTGACCTGATGAAGAACCTTGTAAGTGTGGGCGGTTGTGTCATGTAAAGGATCTGCTTTCGCTCGAGATTGTTGTCAACATACGCGATAGAATGTAGATAAAGTGTTAATCTTCTTCAGGCGAAGATAGATAAAGGCAAAGTATTGCAAACTGGCTTGGCTTAAGATGCAGAATTAATGAGTTAGTTGTTGGCCCACGAGGGCAGTAACTCTGGGAGTCACTGGCTCAGTAAGTTGGGGGTATCTCGCGATTTTGCGATTTCTTTTAATATCCGGGTAACCTTGACTATACTGGTAACTTACTCCTCAGCCTATTTTACTAAGTCGTCAGTACTCTTGCCTTGAACCACTAGTAAGTGTCAAACGATCAGCACAGGAAAAATAAATCAACGCTCATACTTTTGATTTGAATATTACAATGAGGATTGGACATTCACACAATTTTTCTGTTATAAAATAAGATCATTTCGTGCAATGGTAATTTCTTGTAAAGGAAATGTGACTATTTCTGGCGTTGCGGATCCACCGTGTACATAATAATAATTTTAATATAAGAATTTATTAAAATTTTTAACGCGCGATATATCCACGTAAACGTGCTCAAGGCGCTGTGCGGCAGCCATGAAACGCGCTCAGCACATCAGAGAAACAATGATACCGGTGTGAAAGCAGAGATCGTCCGGTTAGGAGCCATAGTCCGCGGGGCTCATAGCCGATTAACGGATATAAAGCGTGATGATGGTGAAACTAAATGTTGAGGGTAAAGAGTCAAATGAATCCGATTTGCCTATTGTTTTACCATTGTTTCCCGGACTATGAGTACGCCGGACAATGGTACTTCTACACCGGAACAGACTTTATGCCAAGAAAGCGCAGGTTTAGAAGCAAGAGGAAAACGGAGTACCCGGAGAAAAATGCGGGAACGAGTTATGGATCGAGAACCAAATTCACTAAAGCCACCAAGAACGAACCCCTGCCGGGGATTGAACCCGAGATCTCATAGAGTGAAAGCGAGGCGAAGATTCGCTACGCAACCGTTATGTAAATGTAAAACGACCACCCTTATGTCCGTTCAGAAGCAGGCCCTTTGACGCGCAGCGCCGAGGTCTGGGAAAAAAAGTGTATTCAAAAATGCTTTAGGATTTATTACCGTACAAATGAATAGGGATTTTTTTACCGCCAGCTTATCCACATTCCCCATATATTTAAAGCATTTGGCCCTCGAAAACGGAAATTCTATAAAATACTGAGACTATCGAGTTCGAATATTCACCCTAATCACAGAGTTTTTACCTCTTCATGTCAAAAATCAACGAATAAATTTGCCTTCTCCAAGCTACCTAAAATGTCTTCCAGTGCTAATCAACAAACGTTGACGTCACGGCTGATACGATGGTTCCCTTGCGATCGGGCTTCGTTTCATGGCTCAGACTATGGTCAATTGTGAAATGGTGAGAGAACAAAGTTGCAGGGAGCAGCGTCGTAACGTTAACTTCCTGAACCTTGCGAGAAGGGTCATCGACGGGAATTCAGTGCCAATACGGTTTTGCTACAGGGGAAGAACTTTCTTTAACCAGAAAAGCAGATAGAGGACATTAATTTGCTACTGGTGCTGTAGACCGGGAGAGATACCAGCAATTTAATCTGATTTTTTACAGGTGTCTTGTTACAATATTTATATAGACAATCCCTTGGGCCATCTGAAAAGCAAATTCTTAAGTGTCGCGAGCGGTGAGCGTGACGTCAAGGTCATGAACTCTAAACTGTGCCTGTTCTTCACCAATATAGCTATTCTTAGCGCTACTGGTCACATAAGAGTAAACATAACAAATTGGTATCATTTTAAAGAGAATAAAATTAAATCCTATTCGATGATATCAAATTTGTGCTATTAAATTGAAGCAGAAAGCTACTATAGGGCAAAAATATGAATTTTTTTCAACTTTTTGCTATTTTTTCTTTTTTGCCTTACCGGCTGAATATAAATGAAAATTTGACCATGAAGCTATCAATATTTTTCCTTCATATTTTTCCAAAATTTGACCCTATATGTATGCTATATACACCTGAAAAGAAAAGTGCTTCCCTTCTATAGTTTTTGCATAATGGTATTTTAAGTTGACCAACTCAATTTCCGTATTTTAACAAATTTTGCTACTTTTAGGCTGTTGCCTCTGACAACAATTTTAAATCTGTCATTCAGGTGAATATGGCTTAATGGTTCTTAAAATGAATAAAAATGGTTCTTCGGGCACCCATCAGAACCTTTTTGGCCTCGGTAGAACCTTAAAAGGTTCTAAAATTTTGAAGAAAGCTCTTTGAAGTACCTCTCTCTCTCTCTATAACCGCCAAGAGAATTAACAACCCTTTGGTGTCTGAAGACATTCTGGTTTCATTCAAGAACCATTAAGGGCTCTTTTTGGAGGGCAAAAAGTTCTTGTGTGTAAACAACATATGGTTTCACAGAAAGGTTGCAGTTTTTCTTTGTTGTTTTTGTAGGCATATTTGCGGCCCCGACTTCCGAACTTGGAGGGTTGGGAACTGATTTTGTCTAGCAAAGTAGGCCTTTAGGAAATGAAAATTTGAAAAAATTTCCAGGTTTTGGAACTAAAATTCGGCTACAATTTAGCTTCAGAGGCAAACATTTCCCAAAAGAGGACCTTAAAACTGAATTATGCTTCAACCGGGGGTCTTAGGAACTGCTAGAGGGGGCGAAATTGGGGTCTTAAAGGCTGACTCAGAGATTTCAAAATATAATTTTTTCGTGTAATAATTAAAAATAGTCAACTAGAACTAAAGGTAGTAACATAAAAAGCACAATTCGAAAGTTTGAGATGATTTTTCATTTTGATGCACTAAACATTTATGTATAGAATTACGTGCCATAGGATACTGTGTATAACAAATATTCCGGATCCGGAATTTTATAACAAAGTTGTGATTTTCTATATGAAGGCCTTCAATTTGAGCTTGGGTATTTCACACAGTGATTAGTATATGGACGAGCATTATTTATATGCAAAAAACACGATTTGTTTGAAAATTGAGGGCGCCCTCATCGGGAAATCTCTGAGTCAGCCTTTAAGGGTCCCGTGTCCTCGGGTAACCATACCATCAGGATGCAATATTCACATTATTATACACACCGACATCACCCAGCATGCTCAGAGGGTGTTTCGAGTCAATCCCACAATGCAGCAGTTTCAGGGTCATGCGATCCCACAAAAATCATATTCTTAACACATAATAACCATGACTTTTATGCTTATTTTAGTCCACAAAGCGTTTGTACTTAGGAATTTTTAGCATGATCGTGGTTCTTCAACTTTTGGAACACTTTTTATCCCTAAGTACTGACATGTTTAGTACAGTAGAGTACAGGCACTTTGCACTGCATTGTGGGATTCACTGTACTACAGTTGGCCTACTTCATGTTACTTATTAAATTAAATATCCACGCCGCATCAGTAACATAGTGCCCAAACTGCAGACTGGATCTTTCTATATTTACTGGCCAATTTCATCATCATCTTCAATAGTCAGAAGAAATGAAGTCATCCTCACTTGAAGATCATCTGCACTTAACGGAACATCTTGATCCATGGAACCACATAATTGATAATTGCTGGTTGTCGTCTCCCACCATCTTCCATGCATGATTATTCAAGATCCATACGATTAGCAATTACATTTATTCACATCATTGTAACATAGTTCACTCCCTGAACCTTTTGCATGAATGCTGCTTTATGGTGGGAAACAGGATGGATCTGATGATTTGATGGTTAAGTAGGATTTGACTCATTTCCCTGGGTGCATGATTTGAAATGAAATATCTAACACCATTCACATCATGCAACTTAGAATGTCCATACATTGAGCAGAGAAAGTTTTCAAGGGTATCAGACACATTTTCGTCAACATTTAGAGCCTCTCCCCAATGACTGAATGCTGATCAATATTGCCCATGTTTTTGTCATCGGTCAATGCGTGCAATTCGGGCAATGCAGCATAAGTACTGTTTTCCAAAGACGAGATGTCAATAGTACCTCTAGTGTTTGCCGATGCTGTTCTTACATCTTGCTGCTTGGTGCATCTTGGTGCAGCAGCAGTATGAATACATATGTATTACTGGTGGCTGTTGGGTATTCTCAGTAATGAGTTTCACATGGAACAGGGTGCGCGTATCCACTTCATGATGGTCACATCTCAAGTCTTGAACAACTCCCGTTCACAACTTTGTAGATATAGCAGACCTCGTCAGGGGCTAGGTACAAAGTGTGATTTGCTAGTGTTGAAAATACTCATCCGCTTGCCATTCCAGACCAAGAAAACTGAGAAATGTTTACCTTGAAGGACGCTAATAACTAACACTTAACAAGGCCTATTTTGCCCTGCACCAACGCTCCCTCGCGGTCTCCCTGGAACGCCCTTTACAGATCTTTCATGATTGGAGGCGCATCAACCCGGCCCTGTCGCATATGATGTGTACTGAATCTACAAAGTAGCATGTCCGTTCCAATACTAATTTAGCAATACCACCCAATAGTGGAGGCAATGGGGATACTGTTCTGGACAAAAAACATACATTTATCAGATACACATCACTGTGACATCAGCCTTTTGATAGTTTTTCTCATCGGAAGAGTGTTCCTATTCCTAAGGTTGACTGAATCATGACCGAAGTTTTTTCACTTTTCTATGCTTGATGGGCTTTTCAAAGCATTGCATATTTTCTTTTCATGCATCGAGAAATTCCTCACACCATTCAGTTCCTTTGCTTTCAAAAGTAAGAGCATGGCAAATTCACTTGATCTGAGGTTGCATATAGAACAGTTTGTCATCATTCGTTTCACTGGAACGAGTATGCTCCTTTACCGATTCAGTACACACTATGTGCGACAGCTATGATTCGTCTCTGAGCATCAAGGATTTAGAAAGGGTGTCCCAAGGCTGGAGACAATGAGGGAGTTTTCAGGATTAGTGGTGCAGGGCAAAAGATGCCTTTAGACTTCCACAAGTGTTTGATATCAGCATCTTTCAAGACAGTGTTTCCCAGGTTCTTGCTTGGGAATGGCAAGTAGGTGAATATGTTTCAGCAAAGAAATCGCACTGTATACCTAGCCCCTGACAAGATATCATCAAAGTTGTGAAATGGTAGGATGACAAACAAGGACCCTTGTTTATCATATCTGCACAGGTTTCACACCTCTAGATATACTGCCTATACTCTCATGTACAAAAACACCATCAACAAACTCACATTTCTTCGCTATCATGCGACTGGTACCTTAAATATAAGGTTTTCTCAGAAGATCTCTTGGTATTGTTAGCCTGCCAAGCATGGAAATTGCACCTTTGGACCTAAGACGTTTTTGATATGAGGAAAGGAATGGGTCAATTTAAACTTTAAAATATATTGAAATCTGTGTATTTCACCCTCGTTTTGAAAATAGCGAATAAAGGTTTTGTACCATTATTACGTTTTGTGGAGGTTTCCATTGTAAAAGTTGTCGTCGGAGGACATGAATCACAAACAATATTGTCCGCCACTATAGCATGAAATGAAAAATATGCCGAATTTTGTTCAACATGATCAAATCCGCACTTATTTGCACTGACTTTTTGCAATACAAACTAGAACTAGATGTTATTCCTTCTTCAAAAACACATTCTCTGCTACAAGATCTCTCGAAAATCACTCAAGAATTCCGATGTTTGGAACATTTTATTCAGATTTCCGATATATTGCATATTGATTCAAATCATATACCTTCCCCTTCTACATCCCGTTTCTATCATCCCTAAACAGTTCTGACAATTTATGTGGTCTAGCCTATGCAAATAAGTAAACAAAATACTACACTATATAAGACAGCTCGACATCGACGACGAAAGCAATATGAGAGGCGTTCCGCCCTTATAACAAGATGATATCCAAGGTTCCACATAACATTACCTTGAATGGAGGGCAATACGGGAGAGCCGTTTCATTCTTTTGTTCGTAACCAATTGATTAAAACAGGCATTAATGCTCGCGCTAACACCCGGAATCACGAATCAATTACCATAATTTTAATTCAGAATACCTGTAATTCGTGAATGGGTTTGGATCTGGTTTAATGCAACTTTATTAATTGTAATATTTGTATTTTCATATTATTAATTAGAGTTCCTGATGAAAATTCGTACATCCCCGCTATTCTATAGTTATTGCTGTAACCTATATTATTTCAAGGGCACTGCAACCCACGGTATGCATTTAGCAGGGTCCTCATCTAAATCACCATTATTGTTCATCATGCATAATTATATATATTTTATAAGTCAAGGCTAATCAAGGCATTAGCAGCAGTTATCTAATTAGTAACGCTGACGGATTGGCGCTAAGATGGCGATTAACCTCCCTTTTGAAGTTCTACAAATCCTGGTTTGATGCTAAATGAGCAGGAAGAGCGTTCCATATAAGCCTACAGAGAATGGTAAAATGATCTTCTGTGGGAGGCCAGGTTGGACCTTGGGATTTTCACAGCAAGGACATGAGACCTGACTGAGCACCTAAGGCGGCAGCTCATATTGTATATGATTATAAATTGGATGTTGAGACAAAATAAATTTGATCGATGATTTGTCATTTTCCAATAAAAATCGGTGTAAATTGAATGAAAATCCAAAGGGGAAAAAAATGAAGTTGGAACTTAATGATCTTGTTAAGTCCGATGATGAATAACAACTTGTATGACTTTTTTTTGAAAACGTATATTTTTGGAAAAAACGGACATCTAAGTTAAGGGTAGTGTCAACCCTGGTGCTTTTGTTTTTACACGAATTTCTGATTTTTGCACCATTTTAAACATCAAACTGTGTTCTATAGTTACCAACAAAGGTTATCCACTGCAAACAATCCTGAGCTGTATTTTTTTCCAATTTAAAACAGCTATTTGACCATTAAAGTCACAAAAACCGCTTGGTCTAAACGGCGGGAATTTAAGCACATTTCACGCCGTCAGGCACAAGGCGCACCATCGCGTCGCGCGGTGAGTTTTTGCTGCGTAATGAAGCGTCCGCGTGTTTTAATGTACTTTTGCGCGAACGCATCTTGGAAAAACGAAAAATAATATTTGAAAATGTAAACAAAGCGCTAATTTAGACCAGATGAAATTTCAATTTCTTCTAATTTCTGGAGTTAGAGACAAAATATGTTTGATTCAATAGTGCATAAAGATGTATTTTCATCACTTGCACAACATACTCAATAGTCTAGCCCATCATTTTAATTTCGAGGGATAAAAATTCATTTGAAACAATGTAAACATTTTAAATAACTTGAAGTGTACTATATCAGATGCAAAAAACTACAAATCTACTATATAGTACAATCAGCACAACCTAGAAGTTTTTTTTTTGGGGGGGGAAAAAAAAAAAAAAAAAAAAAAAAAAAAAAAAAAAAAAAAAAAAAAAAAAAAAAAAAAAAAAGGGGGGGGGGGGGTAATGTTAGTGTTTTTTTTACCCAAATCACTTTAAGGTCTCAATTGGGAAGGCATGATTTTTTATCCTGTATTATCACACTTAAGCATGCAGAGCAAAGACCCTTCAGCACTTCATGCCATTGATCGCTTTGGAAATTAAAGGGAATCCACCACTGAAGCTTTAGTTACATGTAACATAATCTATGGATCAATGGTTGTGACCATGTTACCAAAAAAAAGTGGGTATGGGCTGGAATGTTAGAATTTCAGCAGATTATAGGCCTAGTATCCTCACAAAATGGCATTTTATTGCAAAAGGCAGAACTAAATTGACAGCTGAACTTATATACATATTCAGCATGTTGAGTAAGCAATACAAACCTTCAGCAGAGTCACTCAATGCTATATGTTAAACTGAAAAATTCCCCATGTCAAATCAATTGAGATCTTCAATGTGCACCTTAGAATTTTGCTACACGACCGGCTAAAGATGGATTTAAAATGTGATGTGGGTCAGGTCACGGGACTTAAAGGGGCATTTCGTGATCCACAGCCTCGTCCCCCCGATTTAACTCAAAGGTATTGATATTTTTATATATCATATCTGAACCCTTGGCCCAAGTATAGTATGTGTGCCTAATCTTGCGTGCAAATTCGATCTGCTCTAGAAGAAATTCATAATTTTCTATTTTCTGTCCGTAAACGGACAGAAATTACAGCACAGTGGCCTATGGGACAGCGCGTTACACTAATTCGCTCCTAGCATAAAAACGCCACATCAGAATCAACTGAAATTTTGGAAATAATCTTTTGTTGTGGATAGCTTGTGAATCATAAACAAAAATAAATGTGCTAGGATCACGAAATGCACCTTCCTTTAACATTTTTCTACTATTCATGGGGTGGTAACTCTTAAAATTTTAATCAGGGATTTGTTAAGGTATAAGGTTAAGCTATGAATCAGTTATTTCATTTTTGATTATAATCACTGCATATGCTGTGATGATTTAATGGGATAGACTATTAGATGTAGCCTAAAAGGTTATTAAAGTGTATTGACAATCATCATGGGGAAAAACTGACATGACGTCCCATTGAAACATCTGGCCGATTATAAAGATGGCAACATTGCCCAGTCAGTTCCCGCCTTAATTGTTTGGTCTTAAGTTCTAATTAGCAAATTAATTTATGGTCACGGTGGAAATTGACATTGCCAATTCAACAAATGAGTACACCATCACCTCAGGATTTCTCTCTTTTTTGGTTGTATTAAAAGATATTCACGAGAAACAAAAATCCGGAAAATTTGAGCTCTGTACCACGCTACAGGCCCAATTTCAAATTGGGGGGGGGGGGGTCGCAGCACCTAAAAAACATGCGAAATTCAATCATATTCAAAGGGCCATAAGTAAAGAAGAACTTACACACCCTTCTGTCTCCTAAATTTAGTATTTTGGATTACTGTTTGCTGCAGATTGCAATATGTGATCACAGAAATGCACTTGCTCAAATTAAAGTTCTACGGGGGGGGGGGGGGGGGGGTTTTTTAGGGGTTATTTTAAAATGGGATCAAAACCCACTTGGACCATACTTTGGGGGCCATAACGTCAAAAAGCAAAAGTATCTAACTTCCAAATTTGGGCTTGGAGGTAGCTAATTTGAATACTACCCTTGTGTACAATCTCTATACTTTATATTAGCTACATTGGATGAGTGAGATATATGACAGAAAGCACAATAATGGGACCAGAACTACCAAAGGGGGGAGGGGGGGAAAAATAATTCTATTAATGTGGTAATGTTAACTAGTTTAACATTTCCATAGGGCCACCCCTACTTTAATTTAAGGTGAAAAACAATTAACTTTTTCCATTATTAATTGATTCCACGATACAATATTAGTTTGAGAATACCATTGGAGTATAAAGGAAATGTGTAACATTTTTTTTTAAATTAGAACAAGTATTGCAGATTGGTTTCTTCTTATGGCTTGTAATACTACAAATAGCAGCAAGGTTTCATGGTAAAATCATAATGATAGATTACCAATTCTGTAAAACAACAACATAACAATACTGCCAATGTGACATGTCACGGACGGATACATGCGAATGAATGGTAACATTAGCACTCCTCGCCCTTATGTAACTTTTAACCAATTATCTATAGTAGCCATGGTGAAAACTTGCCATATTTTGGTATCTGCTATAAGATGCACAATAAATAACATTAGCCACCATTGTAATCAAAAGAAAATAACTTAGCAGGGCCACCATTCCAATTAGGTCACGATAAACAACTTCCGTATCATAATTAGTAACGTTTGGGTAATACGACGATCGAAATTGGATAGCGCCATGCAGCGCTTTTTAGCGATAGGGATTTTTATTGGTAGCAATTTTTGCAACCTAGCTATTGCTTTGATCATATTGATAGTACCACGTTTTTTACTTTATGGGGGGAAAAATTGTTCACATCTTAAAAATTGCATAGAAATGGCGGAAAATGTTGTAGCAAAACTGCTATGCTAAACAAGGCTATAGCGAATCCTGGCGCCATGCAGGTACCCACTGCGACAACTCGTGCACCACGCGTAATCTATACAGTTTGTGTAGCCATGCATCGCGAATACAAACAAGCACATTTATCATTGAATTTCGACACAACACGCTCAGGTTTCGTGGCACATAGACTGCACCATTCTGTTCTATTGTTACTTGTAATATTATTGACGAAATGATTTAGGTCCAGATTATAAAAAAAAAAAGTAAACATATCTTATGTTACATTTTGCACTGCCGTTACATGACTGGACAATCCAGCCATGATGGAAATTGATAGATGTGATCGATCTCGAGATGGCTGTTTTGGTCCCGCGAGATTGAAAAATGCTATTGGTTATTGCAAAAATATTGGACGGAGGGAGGTAACAATATCAAAAAAAATATTTTTATTTTTTTTCTATTTCTTATTTATTTTATGACTTACCATTTTTCTATATTTTTTGTTTTTTTAAGTTATAATTTGATTGTTCCCTTTACAGAAACATAAAGGACAAACTGATAAACTTATTGAAATTATTCCCAAGTGGCTAAAAATATGCTTGGTTACTTGTGCGTACGGTGACGGATGACAGGAACATAGCACTGTCTGTTTGTCGCCCTCCAGAAAACAATGGTATGACTTTTCATCCCCAATTTAAATTATGTAAATCATGGCCCAATATGTATTAAAAAAACATGATATGTAATCAACAATAATGGAATGCCTTTAAAAATTATGCTGAGAACCTTTTTTAGTAAAACATCATTTTTGAATGGTAGTTTTTTTCCGTCAAAATTGACTGGGGAAAGATTGAAGTAATTGTTTATGAAAAATTGTCAAAGTGTTTGAGAACCCATTCAAATAATCTTCCACTATAGGGAGACATGTATATCAACATATTAACACAATAAATTAGGGAATTTGGTAATTTAGTAAAAATATGTGACATTAAGAAAAATTGCTAATGTTATGGTACCCATTATTGTGCTTTCTGTCATATACCTGTTGCAAAAAGTCCAATTTAACCTTGACTTGGCCCCCCTAAAAACCAATGTCAGACATTCTGCAACAATTTCTGCTTGCAATGTGTTGGGGGGGGGGGCTTGCTTAATATTTTTGCAAAGTTTCAATGTAGTGTCTAAGTGTATTCTATAAGTAACTGGTCTTCAAAGAGCCCTACTTCATATACAGGGTGAGTCAAAAAAAACTTAACCCTGATTGTGTCTGCTATTTTGAATTTTCAAGTAATATATTTCTAACATATGTGGTATCATCTTGAAAAAGGGTTTCAAATAAATCTTACCATTATCACTGGTTTTTGCACCATTAAGATACCACTTTATTTGACATAAACATAGACATACCCTTATCATCATTTTGGGGAGTCATTGCTTAGTTGGGCGCCGTGCATTCAAAAGACTGTAGCTTGGCCTATACTTTACCGATTGGAATTATTTTTGCAGCAAATTAAAGATAATGAAATAGGCTTTCCGATGATATCACATACATGTTAGATATATGTTATTTAAAAACTCAAAATGGCGGACACAATTCGGGTCAAGTTTTTTTTGACTCACCCTGTACACTCAGTTTTGAAAGAATTCCATTGAAACACAGAAACCTTAACTTTGCAAATTGGTTATTAACATGCACAGTTCACTCTTTACTATATGATTCAATTAGGATAATTGTTATAATTTCTTACCAAACAAGACAACAAGCTGAAATTTGGTCCATATCATCAGGTATTAATAAAGTGAAGTGACCTTTGACCCCAAAACAAAAATACCTTGCATACATCATGTAACATTAATGCATGTCTGAAGGTAATGTCACTCTACTATGTTTACATTTTGAGATTAAAAAATTTGAATATTTTTGGTTTTTGACCAGAAGGTCCCCCTTAATGACCTTTGACCCCATGCCGAGCACAACTTTTGTGAAGGGTCTTCATATGTACGAGTCACATGACCATGCAACGTTGCATATATAGCAGATAGGGAATTTTGAAGATTTTTAATTAAGACCGGAAGAGTTTCGCCCCTTACTAAATGGACCCCAGTTGACCTCTTGACCAATAACTTTTGTGAAGGGTCTCAAGGGCTACTCATATGCCATGAGTCATTGACCCAGGCATTGTAATCTGTAAGAGGAGATACATTTTAAAGAAAATCAAGACTTGTGACCCATGGGCAACACTAGATGATCTCAACAGGGGTCAAACTCATGTGACATGTTTGAGCTGAGTCAGCAGTCATTTGGTGTAAGTTTAGTTGAACATCAAAGCCGTTGGAAGCAATGGTATAAGATTTTGGACGAACTAGAACTGTGTCCTTCGAAGGACACACACCCTGCAGCTCTTAATACCTTTGATACCCATGCCAAGCACAACTTTTGTGAGTCTGATTGAATGAATGACGCTCGAGGGAGAACGCACATTCTGTAGCCATTGTACATTAGAAATGGATTAGGGAACAGGTGAACATGCAAAATTCCAGCGCTGGTTATGCTGCCCCGAGGACATGCACGGGGCGAGGGGGAACATCTTTTGCAAGTAAAAAATGTTACAATGGTAGAAAATTGTGCAAATGTTGCAAAAACGCTTGTTTATGACATTAATATATCAGAAATAAATTCTTATAGTTAGAACAAACTCATATCATTAAAATATAATTTGTAGGAAATAATAAACCATTTTCGGCATTTCATATTATATTTGTAAAAGAATGGAGGGCAAGATACACAGCATCAGAAATTTATATAATTCAAACTTTAATAACACCGTGTTATATTTTAAACCATATAACATCTCCAAAACGTTTTTGATACACTTACAAAGATACAATGGTTTTCAATATTTTGTTGCCTTTTTTGCCAAAATATATCATTTACGAAAATTTTTTAAATTGGTGTCTTTGTGCTTGTTATAAAAGTAATATCATAATGTTCAAACGTATGAAATTATGTTGTTTATTTTAGCATTATTGGGTTAAAACATAAAAAAAATAAGAATATACCCAGCTTTTTGATGTAGTGGGCGCGGTTGGTTTAATCAAATGGATTTCGTCTTGCATTCAGAGTGGTCTAAGTAAACTGGCACAGACTGTCGGATAATGTCATTAGTCACTTATCTTCAGTGGTATACCTTTTATGATTACATAGGTAAGTTCTGGGACTTTCAGTTTGCCAATGGTTTTTCGGTGGCAGCACGAAAAAGATGATTGGCAAGCCTACGATCACATTCGTATAATAGTAGAGGTGGGCTTAGAGAGGGTCAATGTTTCAGGATCACTTCGAACACAGGCTCATTTGATGGGGTGAATTTTCTTTAATCATCATGATCCCACTTTTGAAGATATAAAATGAAAAAAGTGCAAAAACCAGGGTGCCCCATCGAAAAATCCAAAAATGGATGGACAATTGTCACAACTGTCATTTTTGACCATAACTCTATTTTTGTTCAATTTACTTAAAGGTGCATTTGTGAATTTCAGGACCTTCTGTTTTATTTATTGATCACTAGATAACCTTGAGAAAAAGCTTATTCTCAAAAATTTGAGTGATACCGATCTTGCGGTTTTGTGTTATGAACAATTTGCTTGTTTTTCCCACGATCATCTAGCTACTGTGCTGTCATTTCTTTACGGACAGAATTGCGAATTTCTTAAAAATACAAAAATTGCGAAATGTCTTAAAGAACGCGCCCGTCCGCATTTGCACGTAGAGATTGGGCACATGTGGATTACTAAGGCTAACGGTTCCGATGATATTAAATCTCAACATTTTTTAGGTAGTTGGGGGGGGCGAGGCTGGGATAACAATGCCCCCCTTTATTTGGGTGTGGCAATACCCGTGTTTTGGGGTATTAGGAATTCATGCTATGCAACTTTCATCTCACATAAGCCTTTCGTTTTCTTGTGAAAAATGCCGTTTTTTTGAGATATATAAAATTGGATCAAATTAAGCCCAGATTAATTGGTCGAGCGATGAGTTGAAAAATATTGGGTGAGACGCAGTCGAGCCCAATTATTTAAAAACTTCATAGATCACCCAATGTTAGGCATCATGTTTTGACCGATATTTTCACACACTGGGACTCCTCAAAACATGATAATGCTTAAATTGAGCTCTAAGGGCGCTTTCCCATAAAATGCGCACCGATTGATACTGTTTCTGATTTTAACATTCAAAAAGTTGAAGAGAATTTATTATGAACACTTGTTGAAAACTTGACTTTGTGTGGTGTTTGCAGTTTTAGAACTGTAGGCTTTTTAATGTCATAAAAAAAATGCCCTCCATTGAAACCCACACTTAAGAAAGTTCGTTGACCCCTTTGTATTCCAATGAGAGTGTTTTCGTCAAATTTAAATTGATGCCACAGGAAAAATTGTTGTTTGTTAAAAAAAAAGTGTTTACAACTTTAGCAGCCATTTGATTTCGTTGGGGGGCACCCTGGTTTTTGCACTTTTTTTCCTTCGAAAATGGGATAGCATCATTAAAGTCATTATTCATAGCCGTGTTCAAAGTGATCTGAACTATGACCCAATTATGACCCTCTAATAATAGGAATTTGTGAAAAACTTATTTGTACGGGGATTCGTATCGGAGAAAACAGTTTAGTTTGATGTTCTTCAAGAAAGTAAATTCAAGTTCGATGTGATCGACTCTTGGTTTTGTCATAAAGGCCCTGAAGATCTGTGAGACCTGCTAGCCTCAATTCTGCTAATTTTGCTTAATTCTTTGTAGAATGGCTTGTGTGATATTATAGTAGATTAATCCCATCGTGACCTCTAGTACTTTTCGAAGGTATTGGCATGGAAATGAGGGTATGTGCCCAGGGGGATGAAAATTAAAAATCCACGCCAAATCTATTCAAAATGAAGTCTGTATAGGGCAGCGGAAAAAAGCCGTTATGTGCCTTTAAGTCAACATAAGAAATCATTCAAGTCAACGTTAATACAGCACATTAACTCCCAAAAAATTCTGACTAGATATTTTCTTCAATGAGTATTCAATGTAACAGGCAAGTTGAATGTTTCTGACTTTGGCTACGTTGTTTTAGAAAAGAATGCAAAAATTCTTTGCACACTCTTGTATGACATGAAAGAAATATTCTTAGTCGTTCATGAATCGGGCCACTTTATGAGCCCTCTGCCAACGCAACGCTTGTCAAAACTTCCTCTGGTGACCGATGGGTTGATTGAATCATCTACTATAGGAAGTATGCTATGAAGTAGGTATTTGTTCAGAGATCTGAGTGAAGTCTTAATTGTTGGTTTGCAGCATTTGTAAAGAATGGCATTCTTGCAATGAAGGGCGATGACTTGATGGATATTATATTTACAATAAATAGCTGAGTCAGTCTTTCTGTATTCTTAGAAATGCTTGTTGACCTAACAGATTTTGCCGACGTCAAAAAAAGTGACAGTTGTAGTCAGATTTTCATGAGTGATTTTGAGTGTTGAATAAAGTTTAATCAATTAAAGGGATTTATTGGGAGGAATTATCGGGCAATATATGAACTGAAAATACCCTAATTGACGTACCAGATGGTTGGCATGGTCTGGAGTCTTCCTGGCGAAGAGAAAACACCAGTTTCACGCTTAACTTTCGAAGCAGTGAGATTTAAGGAAGCCGCCACATTTATATGTACGCTATCGTTTTGCCACAAGCCATGTTACTTTTCACACCAATTCAAGATGATCAGTGAGTTAGTCCAAGTTCTGGCCCTGTATGAAAAGACTTTATCGCGTTACTTTTAACTTTGGCAATGAAAAACACAGCTGTAATTTAACGTTTTCCTTAAAATCAATAAATTTATCAAAAATGGTATACATTTGGCCTAATTTTTATAAAAGGAGCCTGGGATTCTTGGAGAAAATATAGTTTAAAATAAAATTAGGAAACTCTACCTCATACAAAGAAGATGCGCTACTGGTACATGAAAAGTACGTAGATTGCTCAACCGGCATTAGTGGGTTTCGAACCAATGACTCTATAAAATGGATTGGAAACCTGGGGCTTCGTAATTGAAGCTCTGATGGCCATATTGGTCATCAAAAAGAGCCCAACAGGTGGTTAAGAGCGGTCATTTATAACAAAATTGTTCCATGAAATGTGGATAAGCGACATCAGACTACAGAATCAAGCAACTTCAGTGAGCTCATTGTATTGCGCGTATGGGATGGCCATGCCTCTAACAAACGTTGCACCCGGGATACAACTTCTCTGTTAAAACAGGTGGCGTGAATGGTATTGTGTTCGGGTAACCAAGATGCGCCGCCGTTTGCTCCATCATCTAATATTACAAATTGCCGTTGTGTAGGCCACCATTGTATAGGATCAGTGGTACAGTGCGACTGCGATATTAAACTATTAATTATACGCGACCCCTTTTTCAAAATGTCCACGTTTCATGGATGTTTAGTGTTTAAGCCAACTAAAAACCTTTGTAATCTAAAAATTTATATCTAAAACACCCACTCTTAACATTTTTCTCAAAGCACTGAGGTTTAAAAATGTGTTGTTTGTAGTTTTTTGCAATAAAAAAATTCCTGAGTCGGAACTTCGCTCCTATCCGTTGTGTGCTCAACGAATTTCAAAAGGATGAGGCTTGGGGCAAACTTGCACGGGATATATGCGAAATATGGGATATATTTTCGCTGGGTTCTGTTTTTCGGGATTGCATGCGGCGTTTAATTGTAAATATACAACAGGGAATATAAACATGGTAGCTTCCATGATCGATGTTATACCGTTGGTACATTTGTATGAATAAATGTGGATTTGTTTTCGCAAGGAAATACCGCCAATTATGCCATTGCATGAAAACACATTTCTTAGTTTAATTTAGATTTATTTCTTATATATGTGCGCCGATCGATCATTACCAATAATCACTTTAAGGATTTTAAGTTCCATGTCTGCAACAGTGGAGGCAAATTGAGTGAAATTAGTTCTTACCCCAACCGATATAGAAGGCGTACTTGGACCCATTATCATTCCCTGGAAAACCCCCTTGACTTGCCAATAAACTTGCCATTAACTTAGCCATTGAACTGGACACAGTTATCATACATAAGCGCCCATTGAATGACAAAGCCATTTATTATGGATTTCTTTAAATAATTAAAGCACAATGTGCATGCATCTAAAAGATGGCATTAATTTGACAAATTTATCAAATTGGTGACAAATAGCCTGAATTTATTGCTCCAGATTCCTATTTGACAGATGATTCTAAACAGGGTCAGAAACAAGAAATATCCAGCATCCACACCAGTTTCAACAGTTTGCATACTGGGTCATCCTTTTCATGCAGTAAATAGGCATCTATATAATAATAACGGTGGCTGTCAGTGTCTGTCTGTCTGTCTGACCGGGTCTATTTTCTGGGAAGGACGAGGGTTTCGCAAATCTTGAAACTTGGTTGTAGTGGGTGCCCCTTGACCTTCCGAAAGGATGCCGATTTGTATTGGTTAGTGGACTTCAAAGGCATTGGGGGTCTTCAAGGTCAAAAAGGTCAATGGGGGGCCGTCTTTTTTCTAGGAGACTGAGGATATTGCACGTTACTGAAACTTGGTGGGGGGAAGCCCCTGGACCGTCCCAATTACCGAAGTTGAATTGGTTGGTATCAAAGGTCATCCAGAGGTAATCCAAGGTCAAATGGGGTTAAAGGGGTTGGTGGTAAACGTTGGTGTATGGACTTGAAAATTGGAGGGTGGGGTCGATTTCTGATGCCGAAAATTTGAAGTCACGACAAGGTAATAGGGGTCATTCAAGTCAAATGAGGTTTAGGTATTAAACGTTGGTTCACGGACACCGAAAGAGAGTCGAACGGTCTGAACTTGATGGGGGGGTTTGCCCTTGACAGTACGAAGACTGAGGGTGTATTGGTTAGTGGATCAAAGTGTCACCAGGGGTCATCAAGGTCAATTGGGGTAACGTGGTGTATGGAATGAAACTTGGAGGGTGGGGTCGATTTTGATGCCAAAAATTTTAAAGGTCCATTATGAAAAGAGTCATTAGGGGCATTACAAGGTCAAGGAGGTCAAGGGGTGTAGGTGAAGCTTTGGGGAGTATCCAGACGAAATTGGTGGGCGTAGGGGGGTCGTTGTTGATGATGACAATTTTAAAGGGTGTCACACAAGTCATCAGGGGTTATCAAGGTCAAAGGTAAATGTTAGTGTATGACATGAAAACATTGGAGGGTGGGGTTGATTGTTGATGCCGAAAATTTTAAAGGTCACGACAAGGTAATTAGGGGTCATTCAAGGGATCAAAGGAGGTCAATGGAAGTAAATGTTGGTTTTGTGTATGGACATGATGAAACTTGGAGGGTGGGGGTTGCTTGTTTATGACAATACCCTGAAGGTCACAACAAGGTCGTCAGGGGTCATCAAGGTAAAAGTCGGTACACTTTGGTGTTTCTGCTCCAGATGAAAATTGGGGGGAAGGGGGCGGGGGCGATTGATGCCAAAAATTATAAAGGTCGCGACCAGGTCATCAGAGGTCATTCCAGGTCAAAAGACATGCCACAACCTGCGGGTCATTCCTGCCAGGTCGATCGCGGAAACCCCGTGATCGCGACGCCCGGGGACCGCCTAGTACTCATTAATATTTTCCAAAATGTCCAACAACAAACTTAATGAATGTGTTCCAGTGGCGCAAACGGGGGGGGGGGGGGGGGCAACTGTTAATATGCTTGTCTCCCATAAGGGGCAGGTTTATTGTCCCCGGCGATGATTAACGTGCGGAATGGGGGACTATAAAATAGGCCAGTTGTATTCTGTGAGAAAAATGTTAACCCGGAATGTCTGTGATGAACATGTTATCTGCTGTATCTTTGACTGGTAAACAGATACACAAAATCTGCCACAGGTCCTGGCATGATTCCCTCTTTTTGTTGGTGTGTGATTTTAAAAGTGCATTGATATATGCAGGTAGGTTTGCAAATTGAGATAATTAAATATGCAATAATAATGTATGCTTAATGTAATTGGATTTGCAAAATTCCGTCGCGACATGCAAGACTTAGAACTATGCCATACATTGTGTGAATCACAATTGGGGGCAAAGGGCATGTGAAACGGTACATTGGGCTATTCCTTTACCTCATAAGATCATTACGCATCTTTTGCATCATGAAATCGGGCCCTTTGTGATGACTAGGATGGGTCATCAAGTTTTTATTTGTAGAGTTATTTTTTGGTGAGTTATGGAGTGGGGGGCCATCGAGAGTTATGTTTTAGTGTTTTAGATTCTGGTGAGTAATGGAAGTTCATGGAATGAGTATGTTTTTAGAGGGTTTTTTTTTATGAGGTAATGAGAGGTAATCGAGAAAGCTGGATGGAAGTTCATGATGAGTTATGTCATGTGACATTTTTGGTGAAATTGAGTTTTTGTATATTATGAAAAGTAAGTGATTATGCATACAATTTGTGCGTATGCATTCAAGTTGACAGTCTCAAAAGCCCTTAATTTAACTTATCAAAAAAATTATGTTACAACCTTCCCTTCAATATACGCTCATTAATCATTTTACAATAGTAAATAAAAATGCATGAATTTATCATATTTTAAGTATAAGTTACAGGCTCAATTTATTCAGGAGTTAGTAGGCTATAGGGCCTGATTTTGGTGAGATACGCTGTTGCACTAAAAATTGATTTCAGGTGAGTGACAACAAAGTCGTAAATGATATGACTTTGTTGCACACAACGGCGAAATAGTGTTATACGCAATTTATTTTTGTAAAACTGTTATAAATAAAACAATCTTTACAATATTTTGGTCAAAAGTGTATTTAATTTTTATTCCAATTTTTTTTGTCAAAAGTATTTTTATTTTTATTATCGCCCTGTCATTAAAAGCAGAGGGAGATATTGCGAGGGTGCAATGTCTGTATGTAGGTGCAATAGGGTTCCTTCATATGTGGATGATGACAAAGGTCTGGACCAAGGTCAAGTCATCTGATTCATGTTCCAGACTGCCATCTTGCAGGGGTATGAGGCAATGTGCAAGATTTTTACCAAATTTAGGAATTTTGGCAAACAAAAACCCTTAACAATATCAAAAAATGTGGTAGTTATGACCTTCCATAATAGTACGCTCATTAATCATTTTTACAAAAAGTAAATAATACACATAATAATGTAAAGGCCCCCACTTAAATAGGGTGATTGCTCAATCAGAAAATAAAAAAAAAAATTATCAAAAATCAGATTTTGGCATGTTTGAACAATAGGTATCCCAACATACTCCACAAGTCATGGCATGGGGAATTCATATCTTTGAACACTGCTCTGTTTCATCCTTTTCTGTCAATTTTTTCGCTTCGAAAAAATAACTTACAAGAATTTTACATTTTCTAGTCTCAGTGGCATGGTAGCTATTCATGCAAATTTTAAATAGGTCTTAAAGGGTTAGCATTGGAATGGATGGGGTGCCTCCTTTTGACACCTTACATACATCAACCTGGGTGCCTTGGCATACTCCACTGCTCAATACGCTGCACCAGTATGGAGTCACAGAGTACATTCCCATCACACAAGATTGATGTCGTTCTGTAATGATGCAATTGCACTTGTTAGTGGTGCCTTTTGGAAGCCTGTAGAATACTCCAAATTCTGTCTGGCCTAGCTCCTGCAAATCTTAGAGGAACCTTCAGACGATCAGCTCGCAAGAAATGTGAGAGGTACCTGGTAGTCTAATCCCAACACCAACACCTTTGAGGATAAGGATTCAAGGAAAACTTTGCTACCCAGTCCATGACACTGCAGTCACAAGATCCATATCGATCATCCTTGATCGATGACCTAATGACAGATGATCTCAGCAATGGTCATCCTCTACTTTGAACCAAAGCAGTTTGTGGAAGCCCCCATTCTAGCAAGCCAAAGCTGTGACCTTGATAGGAAGCATGGGGTCACCTCAACATGCTCAGAACTGGCATTGGCGGTACAAAGAACTTCATTCACAAGATCGGAGTAGAACCAGGTAGAACCATCACCAAACTGCGATTGTGGAGAGCCAAAAACCATTAGCCACATTCTAGATGACTGTGAGGTTTACAAGTCCCAACCCCAAGAGGACTTCCAGGCCTGATCAACCTTGATGATGAAACTAATAAGCTGGTTAAAGAGGATATTCCACTGTTGATTGTGGACTTGCACGAAACGAACGATCGAGCATTGGAATAATATATCCTCTAAATTGCACATATTTAGGTTTATGTATTTAGTAAATGTTTTTCCAAAAAGTTAAAAAAGCTCCCAGATGTGTCCAAAATAAGCTTTTTAATACAGTATGAGTCAAAAAAAGTACATCCAAATTGAGCAATTTTTCATGGAAACCCTTCATTTCTTTCTTTCTGTAGTACCTCCACTGTTTTATTAGCTCTCATAGAAAAATAACGGCTTTGAAATTATTCACACGTTCAGAAGTTACAGTTGCTTTAGTGAAAGTACCCGATGTGAAAGACCGAACAAGTTTCACACTAATGTAACCCAAAGAGTATTCTTGGATTTGCATTTATCTTTGGGGTTTGCAGCATATCCTCCACTAATTACACATTTGGAACACGTAAGACCATGCCAGTAGTGTAACCAGTGGTTGAGGGGGTTGGAGGGGTAAGGGGCGAGATCTCCCACTCAAAATCCATACTCCCTCCTGGCCCCAATAGAGATCAGGATAAGAATTAAATTAATGGTTTACCATGTTCACCTTTGCAATGTGTTTTAGTGATGCCCAAAAATTATATTTTTCCCCTGCCTTCCCTCCCCAAATGAAAATTAGTATAGTCCCTGAAGAAGAAATACACATACTACGTGGAAAAAATTGCTATTGAGCTGATTTTTTCACCAGACATGCAGAATACATCATATAACAACATATCCAAAATCCCCATGAATCCCCTTTGGGGAAAATTTTTTATCCAAGATGGCCACCAAAATAGCTGACATTGCATATAATTAGCTATATCTTGGCTTCTCAAGTAGATGTTTTGATGAGTTTAGTCTAAATCTAAATTATCCATGTTTTCCTTTATGTTGAAATTCAAAATGGCCGCCATTACATATAATTTGCTTTATCTCAACTTCAGAACAAGGAAAGAGGGATAAAGAAACAAATAAATTATATCTAAATAAATATATATAAGTGAAAAATAAAAATGACAAGAAATAATTATATAAATGAATAAATATAAATAACTGAATAAATAAATAGATATAAATAAATAAAGAGAAATTTTGTAAAAGGGACGGGTACAATAAACGGAACCTGAATTATGTAATAGGAAGTCCTCTTGAGGTGTTTTCACACCCAAATGTTATTTCTCCCAATTTCTGGGAATCATCTTTTATATATCTCTTTCACACTCCAGTTTCCATTTCTGGTACTTGGTTGTAAAAATAGAAATATATATGGCCTATTTCTATACCCATTTCTGCCAAGACGTACGTGTGTAGGCCTATAATTAATCATGCGTTTATGTAAAAAGTATACAAAAACTGCATTATACTAAACTTTTTAAAACCATTCTTTTGAATGAGTATTATGTTGAGCGGTGTACTGGTTCTCATTGTGCAGTTTTGGGAAATTGCATTCTGTTCAAATAACATACCACCCAAGTCATTTTTTCGAATAGACTAAAGATGGACTAAAATTATTACTATTTGGTAATTAGAACAATCCCTTTTCGGGATTATTGCCTTTAAACAACCCTCCTATATATGCGACAGTTTGACCGAGCTTCCTTGCAGGAGACTGCAAAGGAAAGTAATGTCAGTGAGAAGATAATTATATGTAATGACGCAACTTGGCTGCCATTTTGGTGTCCATTTTGGATTTTTTGACTTCAGGAAAACATCAATTATTTAGAATTCCTTTGAACCTCAAAACTATTCAAAAACTTGAGATATAGCTAATTAATGGGGGGGTATAAGGTTGACGCATTTTGGAGATTTTGGCGTGAAGGAAGTCATCATGATTTAGATTTTGTACATGATTGGATTCTTTGACCCCAAAACACTCCATCCAACACCACTAAAATTATCACTCTACTTGTAAAAGCGGAGATATGCTATATGGCGGCCAGCTTGGATAAAAGTTTCTCCCCAACGGTGTGTATTATTGTGTACTCACTTTTGGATATTTGTTGTATGCTGCTTCTGCTTATCTTGTGCAAAAATCAGCTCATAACATTTTTTTTCCGGGTCAAAACCCCCAGGACCACCTAATGCTGGTTACATCACTGGTTTCAGAACTAGTATCAAATAATATTTTAATTAACTAAGTTTTTTGCACTAGACCTAAAACACCCAAAGACCCACAAATATACCATGCATCTGAGACTAGAAATGGCAACAGAAACAGAAAATCAAATCAGCGATGACCATTCATCATACAGATCACCCATATTGCACGAAATTTGCTGGCCGAGGTCCGGGCCCACCTCATAGGGCTTGCCCTACCTGTTCATTGAATGTGGGGCCCGGGTCCCTTTTGATTCCCACCCCGAAGTAAAATCTTCTTTACTTCTATCCCTTTACCCCTTCCTTCCTCCTGGGATGTTCCTAGAGACGCGACACCTTTACTGTTTGCCTGTAATAAAATTGCTGACCTATGTGGTGCACTTGTGAAGTATTTATAGTAAGGTATATACCTTTGGCCCAAATTTTCTTAAACTTGTATGGTGGTAAAGTCTTAATCATATGATACTTGTTTTCTTAATGCATCACCTAAATACCATTCTTGTTTTGTTTAGTTTTTGAATGGAACACAACTACAGGGCCACTGAAGGATGTGACGCAAACATCGAAACGATCACGATCCGGGCATATGAATAGCTTTGTTGAAACCAGGTGAACCATATTGGAAATCTTCCCAAAAATTACAGAGGTTCTGTATTGTTTGTTGTTTTTGTTGTGGTCGCCACTATAGCTGGAGACAACTTAGCTCCGTTGTGCGTATGTGTGTTGTGGATGTGTGTGTCACTAAATGTTAATTTTTAAAATTAATAAGGTTTAAATCGTTAATTTTTTGTTTTCAATTGACTCATTGAAAAGTTTGAGTTCAATGGGAACCAAACTGTGTCCTAGGTGCACCATGGGCTCCCTCATATGTTAATAAGGGCAATGGCATGTGGCCAAGGTCAAAAGGTCCAGTGAGGTCAGGTGTGAAAAATGATGCTAAAATATGCGCTGTTCAATTGGAACCACACTTGTGTCATAGGTTGCAACATGGGATCCCTCAATTATTGATGAGGTGCACGGTCAATGCCCCAGGTCAAAGGTCATGGAGTGTCCCACATCTTATATTCTTGAAATAGCGAGCACGAAAGCCAAGAACAGCGAAATCTAGTTAGTCTTTATTTACAAATATGGGGACGGTAAAGTTACCATGCATGTTGTTTTCTATCTTTCTGTCTTTCTCTCTTTCTCCCTCCTCCCTCCCTCCCTCCCCTCCCCCCTCCCTCCCTCCCTCCATCCCTCCCTACCCTCCCTCCCTCCCTCCCTCCCTCCACCCAACCATTTTTTTCGAGACACACACAAAGCCAAAGGCAACAAAGATAACAGTAAATCTCATTTTTTTGAAGATCTATCTATCTATCTGTCTAGGGCTTGTCCCCCTAGGGAAACGTTGGCTCCTCGGGGGGAACAAATTTAGACCATCGATTCCTATCTTGCGCTTCCAAATATATGCCTTGTGGAAGGTGTTGCCCACAATAGATGTCATCTTCCCCTCTCTGAGAATTGAGTCCAAAGTTCATACAGTGCTTTCTGTTGGTGTCTTTTTGAAACAATTACCGAACATAGTCGGAACGATTTGCCTCCTGATTTTATGCTACAATTGGATAGCAATGACGAGTGCTGTTGGCAGAAAGTCATCGAAGACCGCAGAATCCTTTTCCTCACGTTTTCTTTTGGTTTGATACTATGTCACTGTCTAATTCTTACATGTCTTTAATCATTGCATACTGTTGAATTAAAAAGCAAAAAGGCTTAAGGGTTTTTGGGGTGATTATACAGGGTTAATATTTAGCAAAGTGTTTATCATTTAAAGTTTTAGCTTAAATATAAGCTTTTGTTTGCTTCAAATTTGACTCAAATCGGATATTCCGTTCCGTTTTTTATGACAGTTTTAAGTCAAAGGACATACCTAAAATTAACATTTTTTACGTTTTTCTTTATTTTTAATTCTTATGTATTTTAATTGTTTTATCGAGTCATTTCTGACACATCTTTGTTTAATTCAAAAGTCTAATCTGCAAAATTACAATAATTGCAATAATTATTTAACAATATTGGAGCTTCTTTAAGAACCATCTGACCGTGACGTCGTTTTTAATATTTCGTTTTTTTGAAAATGTCTCGGCACGCAAAACACATTTTCTCCAAAAGTATAAGGGATACGACTTCAAATTTGGACCTGGGGCCCGTTTCAACAAATACTTACGATCAATTGTAAAGTGATTTCTCGAGCTTTAAAAACTCGATCAAGCGAAGTTTTAACTTGATTTGTAAGTTCAAACTTGTGCTTGGTCGAGTTACGCTTAATTACAATCGATCGTAAACCTTTGTGAAACGGCCACCAGATGTTGCTCTAATGTTGTTCTTGTGATTGAACTAAAAGGGATGGATTAGACTGACAAGAAGGCATTTTTTTCACACAAAAATTGAAAGTCCAATTATTTTTCGCAAAATACGTTGAAAACCCTGTGGTTTACCCCCCTTTAATACCAGTTGAGTATGAAGATAATTTTAGTTTATTCTTAAGATGTTGACCATACTAGCAATTTCCCATTTGTTTCATCTTGATGAATCAATAGTTTTGAGTTTGATGTTGGTAACAAAGCTAGCAAAATATAGGTTGCCAATATGACTGCCGTTACCATGGCAACCAGGCCACATGACCAATTGTTTTTCAATGGTTTAAAATTTTGACAGTATTAGTAATAAGACTTAACACTTAGATTAAACATTTAAATTCATTATATGCAGAATTATCAGTTAAGTACCAACATTCCCATTATGCCATTGCTTTAACCGTCATAAGTGAGGGGGTAAATTAATGAAAATACTGGATTATACGTGTGTCACAGCTTGGTGCCAGCCACGGCCGTAAGTTTTGAACAAAAGATATTGACTATTTGTTCTTTGTTGTAGGTAAGATAGGACTGTTACTAATTAATGTCCCTGTGAAGTCATAGAGGTAGTGTCATAGTTTTTAAGCTGATAAACACACCAAAAAAGTAACTCCCCACCCCTGAATTTGTCTAAACTTGAAAGTATGTGATATATGTGGATTAGGTATGCAAATGAGCTAAATTGAAATGCATAATGCTGTATCGCTGAAACGGGACATCGGATAGGCAAAAGCCTTTGCTTACATGAAAGACTAGTCTGACATACATCTTTTGTGTGAATCATAGTTAGGTCACACGTTGCATGTGGGGCCAACTAAAGGGCCAATTTGTGATGCAATTGATCTACATAATTATGCATAATTGCTCTATCGCTGAAACAGTACATTGGATATGCAAACTTTGGTTACTGGAGAGTGGGGTGGGAGAGGGAGTAGGTGTTGGGGGAAGGAAAGGGGTGTGGGAGGGAGAGGGGTTTGGGAGGGGGTGGAGTGTTGGGGAGGGGGATGGGATTGTTGGGGTGAAGGGTCGGGGGGGAGGGGGATGGGTGTGTGGAATTGGGTGTTGCAAGGGTGTTGGGCGAGGGGGGTTGTTGCGGGGGTGTGGGGATGGTGTGTTGTGTTAAGGGGGTGTTGGGAGGTGGGTGGGGTGTTGAGGGTTGTTGGGGGGTGGTTGCGGGTGTGGGGGAGGGAGTGGGGTGTGTGCAGGTTGTTGTTTTGGGAGGGGTTCGGGGAGGGGTTGGTTGTGTGTTGCGGGGTTTCCCACGCCCACTGGGTGTGGTGGGGTTGTTGAGGGGGGGTGGGGGCTGGTGGGGGGTTGGGGGAGGTTGGGTGGCGTGGAGGGTTCGCGGTGGGGGGAGGGGTGGGGGTTGCGGTCGGTTGGTGGGGCGACGGGGTGGGGGGGGGGGGGGTTGGGGAGGGGGTTGGGGAGGGGGTTAGGTGTTGCGGGGGGGGGGGGGGGGTGGGGTGCGGCTGATGCGGGGTGGGGCGGGCGGTCAGCGGGGGGGGGGGAGGCAGGTTGGGGGGGAGGGGGGTTTTTTTTAAGTGGGGGGGGAGGGGTTGAGGGGGGGGTTTGGTGCGTGGTGGTTGGGGAGGGTGGGGGTGTTTTTTTTTTTTGGGGGGGGACGGGGAGTGAGGGGTGGTGTGGGGGGGCCGGAGTGGGTGGGGAGGGGGTGGGATGGTTGCGGGGTGTTGGGGGGTGAGGGGTGGGTGTTGGGAGTTGGAAGGGTCGGGTGGGGAGGGGGGGGGGTTTAGGGGGGGGGGGGTGAGGGGGGTGTTGGGGAGCGAGGTGGGGTGTTGCAGGAGGGGTGGGGTGGGTGCAGAGTGTTGTGGGGGGTTGGGGAGGGGGGTAAGTTGTGCGGGGTTGGTGGGGAGGGAGGTACTGTGAGCGGTTGAGGTGGGGATGGGGTGGGGTGGTGCGGGGGTTGGGAGGGAACGATGGGGTGTTGGGGAGGGGATTGGGGTGTGTGAAGGGTGTTGGGGATGGGGGGTGCAAGGGTGTTGGGCGGGGATGAGGGATGGGGTGTGTTGTGTTGCAGGGTTGTTGGGGAGGGGATGCGTGTGTTGAAGGGTGTGGGAGTTGAGGGTCGTGTGGGAAGGGGGTTAGGGTGAGGGGAGGGGGGTAGGGGGTTGTGGTAGGGGGTGTGGTAGGGGGTTGTGGGGTGTTGGGGAGGGGGGGGGCGGGGGGGTTGTGGGGGGTTGGGGAGGGTGTTGGGAGGGCGCTAATGTAATGTAGGAATCACACCACTAATAACTCCCATTTAGACGTGTGTTCAAAATGACCTCTCGTCAAACGTCGTTTTCTCGTCATAAAGCAGGTAGGTTATTTCAAAACTGGTTTTTTTTTGGAAGATTAGGACCATACCTCTTCAAAATTGACGAAAAAGTCATATGATGAAGGCTGGTTTTTTGAGCTACCGAGCATCGAAGATTTGCATGCTTTCAACACGCCACGCATAGTTTCAAGTTTTTTCAGATGAATGGGAAGAGGCACAGTTCCCAAAAAGCCTCAGAAATTATACAAAAAAATGACCACAGGACAAAATCATTTAAACCCAATGGTTGTACTAGTCCAAACATGATGAATATTCAAATTGCATTTAAAGACACAACTTAATCAACATTTTATGACTCTTCATTTAGGCAAGGGCCAGTTTGGGCGCCAACACTGTTGCTCAGCACTGACGTCGTCTGCTACACCTAGTTTATTAGGGTGGAATCCGCCAATGTAACCCGGCACTTATAATGCGACTTGCCAAAGGATGCAAAGCACAAAAAAACAAACAAATGCAAGCAAAATAAAAGGCATCATGTCACAGGAAAGAATCCAAACAAAATAAAATAGGTATAAACAAGAGACGTTCAAGCTACTGAACTGGACGCAAGGTGAATGGGAAGCATTACCATTAATAACAAATTTCAGTAATAAGGCGTTGATAGAACCAGGGACCGGACTAAGTTGGGAAAAGTCTCCAGGTCTAAGAATCGACAGATTCTGGTGAGATTGCGGATCTGTCAGTAGATGGACTTGCACAAGTTGGTAACATGCTGTGACATTGTCAGTTGCGGATCAAAAACAACACCACGGTTGCAGATGGACGAAAATGGTGTAATAATGGTATCATCAATGTGGAGGCTAAGATCTTGCAGTCTTTGTTGGTGATGAACAGAGGATATTACAAAAAACTCAGTTTTATCAGGATTGAGCTTTAGTTTGTTCACAGCCATCCAGCGATTTATGTCCATGATGCACTGAGTCAGCTTAAATATGGCACAAGCCACATCACCAGGCTTATTTGGATTGACAACTATATAGATCTGAATATCATCTGCATAGAGATGGTAGTCCAAGTTATGATGTCTCATGATACTGCAGATGACATGTGTGTACAGGATAAAACCAAGTGGGCCCATGACAGATCCCTGTGGAAGTCCATATTTTAGTGTAAAGTCATGTGAAAAAGCACCAGCAACAGATATCTTACATGATCGATTGTCAAGATATGATGACAGCCAATGTTTTGTTGATCCAACTATACCAAATTCATCAGCAACCCTTTGTAGCAGAATGTCACGATCAACCGTGTCGAACGCTGCAGAGAGGTCAAGCATTACAAGGAGGACGGCTTTTTGATCATGAAGAGCTTGACAGAAATCATTATGCACACGAGCAAGTGCAGATTCAGTGCTATGGCACGCCTTGTAAGCCGATTGCAAGGGCTCAGACAGATGATGTTTGTCAATATGGTTGTTGTATTGGGTAACAGTGCACTTTTCAATATCTTTGAGATAAAATGAAGGCCGATAGTTCTTTAACTTATTTTTATTTAGAGACAGCTTCTTCAGCACTGGTGTGATAACAGCCCTGCGCAAATCCTGTGGAAATGAAGAGAGTGACATATTAACAATTATAGACAAGTTAGGAAGCAACACTTCAACATGCTGTTTGACAAGCCATGTTGGTAATACATCAAGAGAACATGTTTTGTTAGGACACTTATTGGTCACTTTAAAAACATATTCAAACATGTTAAAAGAGACACTTTCATCGAGAGACACACTATATACAGAACTTACGCTACTAGTACCTAAACTACATTTTTCAACCTCATTACGAATCTTATCTACTTTACCAATGAAGAAGTTACCAAACTCATTGGCAAGATCAGAGGGATTATAAGTGTCAGGGAGTGGAGAAAAATCTTTGTTTAGAAGCTCCCCCAACAACTTTGTACATATCTTTAACACAAGAAACATTCTCAAGTCTATCCTTGTAGTACAAAGTCTTTGAATCTTTCACACAGTCTTTAACAGTCTGTTTAGATACTCTGTACTCCTCCAGATGAACTGCATCCTTGGACTTACGCCACTTTCTTTCACAGCGGCGTCGCTCTCTGATGGCAACATTGATAGCGTCACCATACCACCCAGGACAATGTTTAAGCCTAGAAGACTTAATAGTCAATGGAGCATGGATGTCTAGAATCTTCAAGCAGGATCTGTTGAAGTCTGAGAGAAGCTCATCAACTGTTATGTGATTTTTCTGGGATATTGCAGCCATTTCTGTGGCAAGGTCAATATAGAATTGTTGGTGGTCGATAGTGCAGTACTTTCGCACAGTTCTTGTTATAATGCGAGTTGGGTCAGGTGTTGGCAACAAGAGGGTACAATTTATCATGTAGTGGTCCTTAGTAAAGTGGTGCAATGTATGACTGTCAACCTGAAGACTATGGATGAGTGTTTCATTTTGCCGGGTGATACCAAATCAAGTATATGCCCGCATCTGTGTGTTGGCTCAAGAACATGTTGGGTCATGCCGACTGAGGCCAGACATGTTGAGAATCTCTTGACATCATATTTGTCTGGATAGTCGTAGTGGACATTAAAATCACCAATGAGAAGAACCTTTCCAGGCAGAGCATTAATACAGTCCATGAAACTTTCAAACTCTTCAAGAAAAGATGAAACTTTCAACTGATTCTTCACAGATGGTGGGGTTCTATAGACTGTGACAATATACATAGATCTAGACATATTGGAAATAACAGCATACTCAATTTCTGGTATGGGGGGTGCTGTGAGGTGTTGGGGAGGGGGATGGGGTGATGGGTGTGTTTGGGAAGGGGGTCAGGTGTTGCAGGGTGGTGGTCTGTGTGTTTGGGAGGGGGTGGGGTGTTGCAGCGGTTGGGAGGGGGTGGGGTGTTGCGAGTTGTTTGGGGAGGGGGGTAGGGTACTGCGGGGTGTTGAGGGGAGTGGGGTGTTGTGGGGTGTTGCGGGCTGCTGGGAGGGGTGGATGTTCGGGGTGTTGGGGTCGGAGGTGGTGTTGTTTTGCTGGGTGTTGGGAGTGGGTATTATATACAAATAAATTAATGTGTGTTTTTTTTTCATTATAAATATTATTATCAGTTTAATAATAATGATGTAAATGCATTTATTTGATCCAGCATAAAGTTGTTCTGCAAGAAATTTGGGCAATTAATGTTGATTGCAATCAATGTTGTATTTGTCATTCTATTCTTCAGTGCCAGCCTTGTGGTTACCAGCCCCTCATTTTCGTAAACTGGGTCCTGTGGGTTACTTGATTGCCAGGGGTCATATCTGATCAATTATTAATTTTATCGCTATGAAATTTGCGGGGATATTAGCTAACAGTCCCTTCTTACCTGACAAACAAAATAACAAAAATAGTCATAATGTTTTGTTCAAACTTAGGCGGCTGGCACCAAAAGTGTTGGTTTTTATTGGACACTCTGTAGGGACGAAAATTTTCCGCAATTTTAGTGCGCAAAAACTGCATAGCATCGAACCTTCAATGCTCTGATTATATAAAACTACCGTATGTTCCTAATAAATGGCCCGGGGCGTGCATTTTCAAAAGGAAGGGGTTTTTTATTACCGTCAAAAAAATTGAAAGTAAAAAAATCCCGCAAAAATTCCCTTGCACATGCTATTTTTGCTGATTAACAACAATACAAACGAACGAGCAGGGGGACGCTGTTTTAGCACCTCCCGAGGTCAAAAGTTCCATAAAAAATTAAAACTATTACAAAACTGTGCACAACAGCGATTATGATACGGATTAAAAAGTGTCCCGGCCATTAAATCATGGGATTTAGGTAAGCTTAACTCGTTTTTCTTGAAATGTTTTTATCCAAAAATCTCGGGGGCGTTTATTATAGCAGGGGGCGTTTATAGGAACAAACACGGTAGTATTTCCCTCAAATAGAGCCAAAAAAACGCGGAATGAAAAAATCAGATTTGTTCCTAACTTTTTTTGGCAAAAAAATGAATTTTTACCACTGTTGTTCTATGGAAAATTGACCAGTTTTGCTGACATTTAACAGGTTTACTTTTTTGAAAGAATGACCCTTTGCATCCTTTTAAACCGCCGAAAGCGGGGGACCTGGGTTCGAGAACTGCCTTGTTTTAAATTTTAAAAAAAAGGTGTTCGAGAACCGCCTGATTTAAATTAAAAACCTCAGATTTGTCATATTAAATAAGATTTTTTTTTATATAACTTAATTTTTTACTTTTTTTTTAAATGTGATGAAATTTCCTTCCAAGAGTGCTTTGGTATTTGATGAGATAGAGTTAACATTACTAAATACCGCCCCCCCTTATTTCCTGATGTCTTATTACATATTTTTTTGTGATATGACCATTATTAAATAATGATTCAATAGTGAATGTAATTAATCCAGTTGGCTATATTTTTCAGGTATTTATGGTTGGTTGTTTTAGCCATCCTTCTAACTAGTCAAACATAATTAACCAATGTACCCTTTAAGGAGCCCACAGAAAGTGTAAAGGTAGGTGGGGGTTTTTGAAGGAATTTGATGCAGGTTTTTTAAGAATTTAACAACGTTTTAAATGAATTTTACTGAAATGCTTGAACTGCAGATTTAAACAAAATAAAGAGTTTGATTTATATTATGGATTGGTGATTTAATCATAACATTTTTAAAAGTAAACTAATGAAATCAATATTTGTTAGTTATAAAAACTAAATAAGTCTCTAAGGTATGAAAATTATCATATCCAAGATGCATTCTGTGTTGATTGGTATTGAAGCGTCATTGTGTAAGAAAATTTTGAAATATTCAACAGTTGCTTAAGGTCCCTTGTACACATTTGCATGAAATGTGCAACATTCTTAAGTTAAAGCAAACTAGGCAAAAAGAATTAAATTTTATCATAAAAATTAATGGAAAAAATTAAAAAGCAGATTTAACTCAGTGGTTAAAAAAAAATCACAAGTGATTTAAATGATTTTTAAAATGATCAATGATTTCATTCCACCAACCCTGCTAAAAGGTAGCAGCGTCTTGGGTTTTAGCCTCATTAAGTAACCTACTCCAACACGCCAATTGGCATTCTCTTCTGTGTTGACTCATGTCACGCTCGGTGTGCAGAGTAAATAACTCTGACACAATTCTGCAGTAAAAGTTTACTTTATTAAGTGAAAACCAAGCAACTTCTGACCTTAAAAAATCTAGGGAGTGATATACGTGCAATGTGAAACACAAAAAACCAAAAGGTGGTTTCTATCCAATCGATTACATAGGAGGCAAAATAAAAAAACAAGGCGACTTATCCTGGATTGGGTCAAATAGGATAAAATATCCAAGGTTTCCTATTTGCATATTTAATATAGGAATTTCTTTCTCTGTGACTTTTTGACTGAAGCATTTGAAATTAAAAGAAAATTGGTGAAGATTTGTGAAGGTCGTTTGGTGACAAGTCAACTCTTAAAGACCGTTGGATGATATTACCTAAAATAAGCCGATGTTGTTTTCCAAACATCGGCTTATTTGAGGTTAAATGTGTTAATTATCAATATTCCATTTCAAAAATACAAAATATTAAAAAACAGAAAAATTTTATTATTTTTCTAAAATTCTGATTAAAAAGTAATAGTCTTCCGTTCGTTGTTTAAATTAATTATGAGAAGTGCTTGCTAGGAGTACACAGAGGGCCTTAAAGGTCTTTTCAGTGTGCCCATCCTTGACCTATACAGGAATAAAAATGAACTAGGTAACAAAGTTTATGCTTACAAGAGTGTAGGTAATAATAATAATATTGGATGTGAGGTTGATAAACAGAAAATTTTGCCCAACCTAGATCAGATATCTTATATTTTCTTGGCGCGTGTTGATTATTTTCTGTTATCAACTGAAAAAAAGCCATCCATTATGATTATATTATGCAAGAAGAAAACCGGGAATTACAAAAAAACGATTTTAAAATGCTTCAAAACTGATTAAAATAAGAGCATTTGCTTATGAGTGCATGCCCGCCGAAATGCCAAATATCTTTACTAAAATTTTTGTACAAAGATAGACAAAAGTATTATAGTAATATTTTGAAAGAGCTACAATCAATAATTGTTAAAAAAAATTATACAGTTTAAAAATACAAATCTCATTAAAAATGGATGTTGTGATAATGGTCAATCCCCGGGGTCAAATCATACACATTACTCCATGATAGGGACATTACCCGATCACTACCTGATAAAGTGTTGCTCAGTATCACGTGCAAAATCTTGTACGAGTATCATATAGAATAATACTAATAACCAGTTTCTCATATAGTGCTTATTCACTGTAAACAGTCTCAAGCGCTTGTTGCCAGTATTATGTACGCTGCCTTTTGGAAATCGTCACAATTCATTTCACTTCATATAGGTGGCAGCTCAAAGAACATGCCTTAGAAAGCCCCCAAACGCTATTACACCTTAGATTGTAATATTCCCCAACAGCTCACCAGATTCGCTTGGGTTGACGAGGCAGTTGAGATGATTGCCGGTAAGTATCTCGCCCAGGGACGGCAAACACGTTGACTCGCGGGGCTCAAACTCCGATTTAAGGTCTAATGCGTCACTAGGTCTGTGCTTATTATTTGGCGATTTGTGATTGAGCACAGTGAGTATTTTAATACTGAGCACTCCATAATGAAATTGTATTAAGTGTAATGAGTTTGAATAGAACTAAGCTTCTAAAAATTCAGTTTTGTAGTTACTTTGATAGAAAAACCCCCCCCCCTATTATATCACAAAACAGAAATGGTCTAGCCAGGCAGAGGTATTCTAATTGTTTATCTTGAGCAGTTGATATTCTTATTTCAGCTTTTTTTTAAGTAATGGAGTAGTCCTTATTGGGCTAATTATTGTAGGTACATTCACTTGGTAATGTGGGCATTTCAATGCGTAACATGTATTTTCTATAATTTCGTCGCTTGTGATGGGTACTTACCTATGAAATTGTTAGACGTGAGTCTGTATAGTGGGATTGGTATAGTTTTCAGAGTTTGAAAATGTATGTGGGCAGAAGAGAAGGGCAGATGGTGGGAGGTGAGCGGGGTAATGCTTTTTTTCAAATGCAAGTGGAAAAGGACTTCTGTCAATTACAGAGAAGTAAGTGACAACATTAAGCTTTTAAACTCACAACTTGGTTGCACTGCTTGATTTTGAAAAATCATCATGTTTTCCCAATCCCTGGTTTGCAAGGGGAATTAGCCATTACGATAAGGATAAGGACTAGCTTGTGCATTCGACAGGATAATCGAACGCGACCGTATGGGTCATTGCAGGCAGCACGAAAGCCGGAGGCTCGAGTGCTGGACTGCACTGACCCATACGGTCAAGTGCAATTTAGCCTGTCGAGTGCACTGAGGCGTTGGCGTGGTCCTATCCGTCATATACTTTGAAGAAAACAATAGCATCAAATCTGACATTAACTAATAAGTAAGTAATTTATCTAAATTTTGACGTGGGTTAGAGTTTTAAAATAAATTAAAAAAACACTTCTCTACTCCAACATGTCCAAAGTTATACTCTATAAATAGTGCCAAAGGACCTTGACGCAATTCATTGTTGATTAGTTTGTTTTGAAAATGATCTGGAAGTGCCAGAAAGATCAGACTCTCTATACACTTAGAGTGGCTAATCTTTCTCGCACCTCCTGGCAGTTCAAAAAAACCCATTAGTGATGATGATTGAAACGGTCAATGAAATTGAAGAAAGATAGGACTTTTTTCAGTGCCCTTACTTTTTCCAAAAAACAAACCCATCAGTGACGATTGCATATAAATTGCATATGAATTTTCTTCTTCTACCAATTCAATGCCCACGGTATATTAGATGTTAAAGACCAACGCAGACATGTATGTACAAAAACATGACTGTTTTTCTGCATTGAAACAATTTTATTTGTGAATTTTGATTTTGGGTTTCTGAAGTACACTTTAATTCTCATGGGCCACTATTATATAGCAACATGATATAGTCCAATTCTCTACCTCCGTGCAGTGAATTAATAACATGGACGCAGCTTGTACGCACGCGTCAATGTATGCATCTTTGTGCGCGAGTGTATGTAAAAACGCCGTCGCCTTAAGCCAGCGCGTGCGGATTACTGGTGCGCCCATCAAGTCTCTCGCTGACGTCACGGCACTAGAGGTAGGAGTTCAGTTTTATAGCAGCAAACTTTCTGAAAGGGCTTGCAATTTGGACCAAATTATAAAATAAGGCATTTTATATTTAAGATCAATATTTTATGTAAAACGTCGTTAATTAAGATATACGAGTTCGGAAAGAACAGTACACAAAATCCATTATTTTGAATGGTCTGCGCACTTGAATTCACCTAATACTTTAAACGAGAAACATATTTTTTTCAACACACATATTGAAGTTAGGATGACACCATAGATTGTAGATACTAAGTTCGTAGAGGGTATGTGTAATACGATGCAGGCAATGTTACTTGATATTGAGCGAGTAAGTCGACGTATCAAATATTGACGGTTTTGTTTTTATTTCTAGTAAGCTAATAGGAGTGGATTGGTGGTGACCGCGTGCATTATTGATGACCCGTGCATTATCTGCTGGACCCGTTGCATATATGATGACCCGTGCATTATCTGACCCAGAAGCCCAGGGACATTCGTGAAAAAAATGAAATAATGCACGATGCATGATGAAAAACAATAGATATCTACCGAGAAGGAGTATATGAGGACAATAACACCAATAAGCTGAGTGAAATCTCGCTATGCACTCCAAACCAGCACAAACTGAAATGTGCAAAACACTTGAAAAACAAGCATTGTGTAAAGCAGCTTTATTCGAGTCCAACACAGCAATTCTCATATGGTCCTTGGTCCTAAGGTCCTTTGGTCTGTGCATGGTGCTCAACAGGGGCAGACCAAGATATTCAATTGTCTGTGGTGCTGTTGTTAAGCTAAGTTCTTAACTTGAGTGCTCTCAAAAGCTTCTGGTCAAGTGCCTGTTATTCTTGTCAAAGTATTTGTTATTCCAGGGTTATTCTTTGGCTGCTCTGAGTTTTGTTTGGTTGCTTTGAGCTTGTGTTTGGCTTGAATTGACTTTTTTGGCTGAGTTGAGCTGTGTGGCTATAATATATGTAACCTATGCAGCATTCCCATTTTAGCAGAAATAAGGTTTCTCCTTTGTGCCTTCTGAACTTGAGTGTTCTGTCCCTAATTAGGGACTGCCAATAATGTGTTTTTTATACAAGAATGTGGCATGTGTGATTACCCAAATATATTTAAATATTGTGGTCATACATGCTGCTGCTGCAGAATATACCCCTAATGACAGAAAGCACAATAATGGGAACAAAAACTTACCAGAGGGCAAAAACGATTATAATTGAACTACATGATTCCTCCTATCATTCTTTTAAGTTGAAATAGCATAAAACTTGCTGTTATGTGAAAAATACGGCATAGCTTTTTTCTAACGTGCTTGTTTTGACGGACTGCTGCTATGTGATTATAATTTGACAGACTCTGCTATTGTGACATAATATTTAACAAAAAATTTTTTTTTTACTCTATGTGACGCATTGTGCAGAATGGAAAGTTTTTCCTTTATCACTAAATGATTATGCATCATATTTTCTAAAACTTAAGTATTTGATTGCAAAATAGTAATTTTTTCTAGAAAACAAGGGACAGTAAAAAGTTCAAACAACATGCTTGAAGACGCTTATTAATAGTTGCTAAAGTGCTTTTCCCAGAGCGATCTTCCTACCCATGTGATCCAAGCCATTCCATTAGCATGAGAGAGGCTACTTACCCAGAAAATATCAATAAATTACTGAACTGAACAAAGGCCGCCACAAAAAATAATTATGTTAACCCGATCCATTGTACGCTGACATTAACATCCATTTTACATCAGATTGTCCCTGATTACATTTACTCTACTCACCTCACTAACATTTAGCTTAGAAATATTATCAGTGTTTCATCAGGTTAGGGCCATTGATTTATCAACATAGAACGTACTATACACAAAACTAGCGTGAGCTGATATGTATTACATAGACCCAAATGTTATTTAACAAAAATATTACCAAAAGCCTACAGACTAAAAAGGAAATCTTATTAATGCACAAAGTTGAAAGAAAGTAAATAAAAAATAAAGGTGGCCTCTGCAATGATGGTAACTAGCCACACTCCATTGATTTAAAAAGATTATAGCTTTGTGATTCCATTCACTCACCGATTTCACAGGTCACGATTTCAAAGCTTTTTCATTTTCAACTAATACGCAAATGGTTTGATTCCTGGCTCTTTTCAAATTGAACATTCAAAATAGCTGCTTCATTAATTCAAAAAGTATTCAGAATTGGTCGGTTGTAATAGGTTTGCACAGGGCAGCTTATTCTTACTTACAGGGCACTATACCTGTTCAGATTAGAAATGACCGAAGGTTGGACAAAAGTGATATCTTTGGACAACTGGCAAATATATACCTGAAGACAGTACATCTTTACTTTTGATCATCATCCCTGCCCCATCCCAGCACCAAGATCGCTCTTCAAAAATGGTACTTTAATGTGACGTAATGTCAGTGATGTTGCTGTCACATTAGCACACTTGTTCTTGGCATTCCAAAAGAAATGAAATCCTTTCTTTTAACATCCATGCATGCAACCCTCACAATGCATGTTTTATGTAAATTTAAGTAAAATTAAGTAAAATTTCAGAAATTCTACTTAGAAATGCAATTGACATACTTCTGTGCTATTGTGACATAATATTGACATTTTTAACTGGCTAATGTGACATACAGTGCATAATAAAAATTATTTTTCTTTGTCGCTAAAATATTATGCATCATGTTTTTTTAACACTAAGTGCCTAAGGTGTTTCTCCTCACGTTGTTGCCTAAGGGGGGTTCCATGGAACCCCCCCCCCCAAGGAAACCACTTTTCCCGCAATGGAATTTCATAAACTCATACCACCTTTTGAGGTGTCATAAGACAAGGCCAGTGTGCAAGAAACTGATTTCCTGTTTGATCATCTGGAATTAGGTCAATCATTGTTTTCGAATGCGTCAAAACCGCTCAAAAAGTAACATGATGTTTCGGTCGGCCCTGCTTCCACAGCATACACATTGCAAATCATTTGATGTTTATATCTACTCTAGTCGACCCAATTTTCAGACTATGTAATCACAAACATTAACCATTTGTACATTCTTGTTTTTTTGTGGCAGTCGTATTGCCATAGGTTTGTATAGCAATGCCGCGCAGTCGTTCGATGATGGCATCGCTTCTTTCATCAGCACATAAAGGGTAATTATTTTTTCTGATATTTATTTGTTTCATGCATATGAACAAACATAAGCAGAAAATTTTCTTGCAACGGGGTTTGCTAATTTTTTATTTTAAACACAATCCCGTTGGTGCCTAAGGGGGGGTCCCTAGGGACCCAGCTAATATCTCATTAAACTGGCTAGACATTTTAGTAAATTTTTTTTGGAAAGAAGCGCACCGATAAGTTAGACAATTAAAAATTAGAGTTTCCGAAAATATTTTCGCGAGTGGAATCGCCGAAAACAATCTTGGGTACTATGACCCCCCCTTAGCACTTAAGTATTAAGATTTTTATTGCAAATATATATACTTCTCAAAAACAAGGGACAAGTAAAAAGGTTAAACAACATGCTTGAAGACAGCTTATTAATATTTGCTTATGTGACAGTATTGCATTGATGGATTGCTGTCACATTAGCACAAACCTTTTCTTGGCATGCCAAAAGAAAATGAAATCCTTTCTTTTAACATCCATGCATGTAAACCCTCACAATGCATATTTCTAATATACAATTAAGCAAAATATTGAAAAATTCTACTTATAAATGAATCAGTTTCTAGGCCTATTTTCATTTGGTAACTTTTGTCCGTCCAATTTGACGGAAATTTAGAAGGAATTTCTCGGTAAAATTTATTAAAGTTTCAGAACCCAAAGAAATCATCTCCAGTATATGTCTACATGCCTGGGCACATGTTAAAACATCAACTTTGTGGATTCAGTAATTTATAAATATTTACCAACAACTTTAATTTTTGCTATGGTGACAGTACCCATTATTGTGCTTTCTAATACATTTCTGATGCCTTTTTATGACACTGTCCAATTAATCCTCTTTAATATGGGGGATCGGGCCATAATCGCCGCCTCGTTGCCAATGCCAACAAAGTAGTATTGACCAGTTGTTATTAACCAATTGTTATGAAGCTCTGTTTTTCATATTCATGCACCACACCCTCATCTTTTAGACAAATGTACCGACGGAACATTGCGGTCGGAGGGGTCATGCCCCCAGGGCTGTAGCCAGGGGCGGTGCGGGTGGTGTGACGCACCCCCCCCCAAAAAATGAGAAAGGTCCGCTTTATCATGTTGAAGGTCCGCTTTGTCATGTTGAAGGTCCGCTGTGTCTTGTTAAAGTTCGCCGCTTGCCTAAAAGCTGCTGTTTGAAGTGTCCTTGTTGTCGGAATAACTAGCTGTCAATGTACTGGTCAATACAACTGGATAACCTATTACTACCTAGACATTATGGGCCGTATTCTCAAACGATGTTTAAAATAAACGGTGGTTAGGCCTGAACTGTGGTTAGCTAAATGTACAAAATGATAAACACTCTACTCAACAAGAATCAGTGTATCTTGCCAGATTGTGATTCACCTAATGTACTTGCTAATCAGTTTAGTAACTACTTTGATCAGAAAGTTAAAACTATTCGTCACAATATTGATGCGCTTGGTGCCGGTCAACCATGCATTGTAAACAATGATGGTTCTTTATTACCATGTTCATTAATCACCTTTGACAAAATTTCCCAGGATGAGCTGTTTGATCTCATTAGCAAGTGTCCTACTAAGTCTTGCATTTTGCAGGGGCGGATCCAGGATTTGAAAAACGTCAAAATTACCGGGGGGCTGAAGGCTGAAACTTGTCCAAAATGGGCTGATTTTGCAAGATT
>JAMKCH010008589.1:0-30031 GCA_023653785.1 Ophioderma brevispina
TTACTAGTTTCTTTGGCTTGAGAAACATGTTTGACCTTATCAAGTTTTCCTCCCTTTTAATTTTGAAGTTCTTTCTTTTCTGCAGATCTACTTCGGAGTTTATAGATGGCTGAACAGTCTGATCACCTTAGATTGTAACTTGATTGTTTTCTTTACAGGATCTCTAGTAAGACTACGAGATCTACTAGTCAAAGTCTCTTAGTTGCAATATTCTTATCATTTCTTTTTCCCTTACAATTTCGAAATACTGTTGAGGATGGGCAAAATTCCATTAGGCCAAACAAGATCTGTTTGGGAAAATGATGTCTTAGAAGAAATTGATTGTTTGCCCACTTTTCACACATCACATAATCTTTTGATCCGGTAACCTGAGAAACGGAAGAGTATCTCTGCCTTTTTATAATGTTACCTGTCACTTGGATTTTTTTTGATTTCTTTTTGTCTTCTATACCCCATTTAGGACAGGATCTAGACTTTGCCGAGTGATTACCACTGCGATTCACACATTTAGCAGGTTCCTTACAAACAAAGGAAGTACTGAGAATTTATTATCGGGAGTCCGATAATAATTCAACGGCTGCTGGAAACTGGCTTGCAATGGTGAAATAGCCGGGAAAATAGCGCCATGTACTGGTCCTACGTCATCCATTAGTTCGGGGCAATCTAGTTAGGTATTTTCTTTCTCGAGGTGGCCAACGATTTCATCACGGACATAAACGTAAGCATTTCCCGCTTCGCCGTTAAGTCCAATCTGGGATCCCCATTCTAATTACAAAATCGCTTATTTGTGATAAATATCATTTTGTATTAGCATTTTCCGTTTTCGCAAGGTAATAGTTCCTGGACAATTTCCCCTGTAACTGTGCAAAAATATCAAATTTTGAAAATTTGGGGCGCTCTTCAAAAAATGTGCCAATAATCCTTCATGCTTCAATGCCTGGATTTCAAGCCAACCATTGCAGGTTATGTTCGCATAGCTATCCAGGTAACAAAATGTAAATATGAATTTTTGGATGTTTCGGATTAGCAATCGCTGCTAATCCCTTTAAAGACAAGGCAGTTCTTGATCCAATGTTCTTGCCCTCGTCGTGATCAGAAAATGTTTACATTTGCAGTTGCACATGTACCACTTCAGAATTCAGGATACAGAAATGCCCCTTTAATCCACCCACATAACCTAGCTTTGACTCCATATGTGTATACCTCATCCGGGGCTTGAGTTCGTGCTTATACTACCAAGTATGATATCGTAGCATTTGTGGCAGAAAAACAAATTGAATAGATGTTCAAATAATCCTCCCCTTTACCCTGCCCACAAACTCTCAAGCCAACTGGAGTAGGCCACATTGGCCCAAGCATTTAAGCAGAGTCTCAAATTATAAAAACTTATTTGATCTATTTTGAGAGTGCACTTCATCCCTCCCATTCATCCATTCATTCATCTTTGTTTTTCAGGACAAGTATCTCGTTTTGGCTCTTGATGAGGAAAAACTCAGCCCACTCTCGTCATATTTAACATTACAAAAGGTTTATTAATAATTATAAATAACCGCTTAATTCAAATTGCAACATTTGCTTTTTTTTAAAAAAAATTCAGTTAATATAATTCTAAATGTTTTATATACGTAAATTCTAGAATATCTAAAAAGGTTTCAAATCAACAGTTAACATTACAAAATGTTTATTAATAATTATAATAACAGCTGAATTTACATATTGACACATTTGCTTTTGTTCCAGGAATATTCTTACATTCTAAATGTATTATATACTTAAATTTCTAGAATATCTAAAACGTTTCAAATAACCAGTTATAAAATGGGAGGTGCAACATATTGAAAAATCTTATTTTAATATTTTGAAATTGACATCTGAATTTCAGTTTGTACACTAGTGTTAGAGGTGGGATGATAGAGGGTAGATTTTGGGGTCATAGTTTCAGATCACTTGAAACACAGGCTAGAATGATGACTTTAATGATGCTTATCCCATTTCGAAGAAAAAAAATTAAAAAGTGCGAAAACCAGGGTGCTCCCAACGAAAAAATCCAAATTGGCCAGAAATCATATTTGTTTGACCATACTGATAAGCTTTTGTTTATTCACCTTCATTTTTGTGGCAATACCCATGTTTTGGCCTACAAGGAATCATTCTATGCAATTTCTATCTCACCACAACTTTTCGTTTTCTCGATATGGCAGTTTAGCCTAAAATTGGACTGCGAGGGCGCTTTCCCAAAAAGTACATTCATGCAAAAAGTTTTAAATTTTCACTGGTGGGCCATCATCAGAATTGTTGATTCATCATTTTCTGACGATTAGAGCTGTGTAACTCTTACCATTTTCCCGTGGCATCAATTTAAAATTTGACAAAAACACTCTCATTGGAATACACAGGGGTCAACGAACTTTCTTACGTGTGGGTTTCAATGGAGGGCATTTTATGACATTAAATAGCTTACAGTTGCAAAACTACAAACACCATGCACGTCAAATTTTCAGCAAGTGTTCATAAAACTCTCTTCAACTTTTGAATGTTAAAATCACCATTATCAATCGGATGTGCATTTTATGGGAAAGCGCCCTCAGAGCTCAATTTTAAGCAAAAACAGCATTTTCAAGAAAACAAAAGGCTATGGTGAGATGAAAGTGCATAGAATGATTCCTAATACCCCAAAACATGGGTATTGCCACCAAAATTAAGCAAATTGAACAAAAAATAATTGAGTTATGGTCAAAAATCAAATTTTTGACAATTTGGCGGCCATTTTGGATTTTTCGATGGGGCACCCTGGTTTTTGCACTTTTTTCATTTTTTTCTTCAAAAGTGGGATCAGGGTGATTAAAGTCATCAAACGAGCCTGTGTTCGAAGTGATCTGAAACATTGACCTTCTATAGCCCACCTCTACTAGTGTTCAACTTTTGAAAACCTCTTTAAAGGGAGACAATGGTATAAAAATATTCAGACATAATGAAATAGACACGGAAAATCAAGGTGTTGACATCCCTGTCAGAATTTACAGTGTATCAGTGGCGGATTTAAAGGTCCCAGGAAATGCAAATAGAATTGATGTTGTTTGTGTCAAGTCTACAAGGAGGGACTAGAAAGCATTCAATATTTGGGTTGGTGATGACATCATTAGTGAAACTATTGATTTTGCAGAGAGTAATAGAAAACTGGTGTGAATCTATTCATGACATGACACTGACTGAAAATCAATAGTTTCACTAATGATGTCACTGGTAGTGTATTCTTTTTCTGGCCCTGTTTATTGGAATGGAATGTCCCATAAAGATTTGGAGTAGGTTATCATCTCATTTCCTGGTACCTTTAAGAGTCAGCAGTGTCAGGGCCCCCTAAAATATTGCTATCAGGCCCCCCCCCAAAAAAAATTTAAAAAGAAAAAAATGAAAACAAAATCACGGCCACAGTGTTTTTTTCCTCAAGATTTATAGGGGACCCTGTGTCCTTTCCCACCATCATGGACCTATGTAGGACACTGGGTCCCACACAATTTTTTTCTACCAAAATGTGATGCACCCAGCATCAAAACTATGCATCAAATTGCAGAAAAATTTTAGAAAAGATTTTTAAAATTTCTTCACTCCTGAAGGGGTACATCCCCCTCAGACACACCTGCCCTAAAGTGCGACATTGTGTTGCTTTGTGACGGACGCTATAGGCCCCTTAAGCCTTGGCAGGGCCCTTTTCCTTAAATCCGCCGCTGCAGTGTATCTAGCATGTTTTGTGACAGACTGGGATTCAGACGTTGTACTTCAGGCTTGTAGTAAGATATTGATCTGACAAGTGAAATGTGGATTAGCAATGATCTGGTCTGTGAGCTGATTGCATGCTTTTCAAGTTTGAAATACTGGCAGTAATGTCAGCATACTTGGTTGAGAAGTGAAACTTACAAGGAAAAAATACTAGTTACTTTTCCCTTTTTTACAAAATGCAGACACCCAATTGTTTTCAAATTTGTGGAAGTGATTTCAGTAAGGGACCATTTCATTATATCTGAATATTTTTTCATGCCATTGTATCTTTTTAACACTAACCAATGCGTATGAATCGCTATACATCTTGATACTGTCAAAGCATACTTTCACTACCTGTGAGGGATGAAGCTGAGATGAGATCGGAAGCAAAGCTGTGATCCATTGTTAACAGCTCGAGCGTATCGAACTGGGTCTGTTTCGGCTTGCAATGACTTGGCTGTACGGCGGCGCTGTGAGCGCCTTAATTTTTCTATGAGCTAGGTATCGTGTAAATTGGGCCATTTTACCAAATTTTGTGCTTCAATTCATGACCTAACAAGAAAATACTCGTTCTTAAGACAGTTCACATTACACTGTGAAATGTGGTGGGGTTGTTGGGTTTTTTTTTTTTTAAAAAAAAAAATTAGGGGGAACCCCCTTGCCCCCCCGGCCTAGACATGAGTGCATTCTTATCCATCCATTACAATGAATGCACAGCTGTTTGAAAGTCTCATTTATTATGAAAAAAACATAATAAAACAAATATCAATGGCGACACACCTTTGACAACTGATTTGGATATTTATTCCTCTAACTACATCCTGTGTAAATTTTACGAAATTTCATTGCAGGCAAATATGATTTTTCATAAAAATCTAGTTTTAAACGTCTATCTATGGGGAACAAGCATAAGGACGCTAAAACATTTTGGCAAGATTCCCAAAATTAATTTTTCTGATTTTTTCAGAGGTAATAGCGCTTGCATGTGCCTACTTATATCAGTTGTCAAAATTGGGTCACCTTTGCTTAAAATTGCTCTTAAAATAAAAGAGACAATTTGCATTGGGTCAAACAGCTGTGATCACCAACATCTTGACACTGTCAAAGCATATTTTCACTGCTGTGAGGGATGAAGTTTATGTCTGCATCTGCTCATATTTTTGCAAGTGGATTATTGTTCTTTGGGTATGGCCTAGACATGAGTGCATTCTTAACCATCTATTACAATGAATGAATCAAGATTGCTGGCATTTTTCTGCAGATGATGTGAATCCGAATAGCATTCAGAGAATGAAAATTTTCTCTAAGTTAAGATTTCCATACTTGTATGCATGCCTGTGAAGACAACTATTCAGTCATTGGCCCATATTCCAAAAATACTGCAAGTAAACTTGCATCATCCCCCTGGCAAGATGGCAGTCTAGAACATGACCTCAGATGACCTTTGACCTTGGTCCACAACCTTTGACATCATCCACATATGAAGGACCCCTATTGCACCTAACCCCAGGTCTAGTTTAAATCGGACTAAACTTTTCGAAGGAGAACGCAAAATTAAAACCTAACCAACTGAACGCACACATACACACACACATACAGACATGCGCACCCTTGCAATATACCCCTCTGCTTTTCAGCAATATCCCACTCTGCTATTCAAGCCAGGGGATAAAAAGGGGTTTAGTGCAATTTTAAGCTAAGCGAATGTTTATATGCGAGATACTGAAACGTATTATTTAAGTAAACGCAATTCCGGAATAATGTATCGAAATTTAAACTAGGTACAGGGCTAGTTTAAGAAGTGTTTTAGTGTGTTTCCGTCAAGTGTACGGCCCATTGCACTGTTCAATTGACAACAGCAATGGTGCACATTTTGTTTATTTATTCTTTACCCTGGGTCCATATTCAGAGGAAAACTTAGTATTCCTCTGTTCTTCCATATGACCCAGCAACATATAAAATCATTACAATGTTAAAATTTCTTAAATTACATTGTTAAAAAATACACAAATATAACAACTTAAATTACAATCTTTAAAATGCAGTTATGCAACAAACTTATACAATTATATCATACAAATTCATGAGGATTATCATTCTAAAAATACATTTTTTAAATACAAATTAATGAACATACATAGGCAAAAATATACAAAAATCAATCCAAATTTAAAAATAAAAGAACAATGATTTTTTAAATTTCAATAATACCACATATGAGTATAAAAAAGCTTGATTTTTGTTGATGGGATTTTGTTTTGACGTCATGTAACAGAGATTGGTTATGGGGAGCAACATTGATTTGCTCCCAATAGCAAATGGGAGGTTCTATTCCAATTTTTAGCCCCCCTATACGGAAAGAACGCATCCAAATTCGAGGGCCCGCTTCAAGCTTTGTAATGGAATTTTACCGTAAGTGCATAGAAAAGAACAGGTTCCTATGAATGGGAATTCCTGACCAAGTTAGTGAATTATGCCACAAGGTGGCAGGGGCCAGCCCTGCTAGACATTCGTAGATCGCAGGGCCAAGAAGGATTGCCTTCGCTTTATAAGGGTTCCCATCCCTTTTATCACATAGATAGCTTGATCTTGTTTCAACAGGAAATGTAATATAGCCATGGACCGATCGAATTTGAAGATGTTCAATCTTATCCTGCAGAGTCTTATTGCAGTTTCCCCAAACAGCATCACAATAATCAAGCTTTGTTACACCAAGGATTTATGAAGGATATAAGGCTTTCAACTGAAAGGTATTTCTTAATTCTGTGGGAAAAGGACCAATATATTTTGAAGTTGAAGTTGTAATATGATTGATACATCAAGGGGGTGAAGCCCATTCAAACCCAGTCGTCCGTGCCGGGCGCTCGACATTTTGAATATTGCACGGAAAAATAATTAGTAGTTTGGGTGCTTGTATACACACATAATGTTAAATCGATACAAACAATCCGGCCAACATATCAGTGGTTGGATGTTGGTGCTATTGGGTGGTTAAATTTTGTCCTACCGATGGCCACACAACGAATGTAATGACACGTCAGTCGTCTTGATTTAAAAATAAACCGACTCAATGAATACATCTTTCCACCTAAGCGCCTAAAGCAACTCAAGCGGGTGAGTATCTGAGCACAACGATCCAGGTGCACTATATTCACAACTGGCCACTTAACATACATAATTTGTATCACTACCGATTAGTGTATCATATGCAAAGCGGCACCCACACCCCACAGTATGTGGAAGAAGCGGAGGCAGCCATTAATTGCTTTCTATTGTTGGTATCTATGTTTTCTTTGTGGTCGGAAAACATGCAAGACGATGCATTTCTAAAGATGACGTAAAGTTTTGCTTCTATCTATATAGAACCTCTTTGGAGACATCATTTTTGGACCAGTGGGTGTATCACTTAAAGGATGGAAAAGCCATGATACACATTTGTGCGCTCAACCATCAAAATCAATAGGGCTGTTATATACTCAAGTAGGGTCTTTAAATAACAACATAACCAAGAGTATTAAGAAGGTGGCGTGGCCAGGCGCCCATACACAAGATTATTTCGCGGGGGGGGGGGGGGGGGGGGTGCAGCCAGAACTTCAAAAAAGTGGATTTTTTTGGCAAAAGTGGATTAACCCCCCTAAAATGATCCATTTTTGACGTTTTGAATGTCACAATAAAGTGGACTTTCTTGTCAAAATTTTCGTCGAACATATTATCAAAACTTCAGTAAAAAGTGGGCCTTTTGCCACTTTTGTGGGAAATGGGAGAACGGGTTGGAGGAGGGACCACCTAACCAACACCAAACCAAATTGGAACTTTGGAACAGGACCTAAGATGACCATCTCGCACATGAAGGAATCCCTACTGCCACATGATAATGGTTGAAATCGGACTTAAACTTTTCCAACAAGACGTGGAATAAAAAAAAACCTAACCAAACCGGAACACACAAAACACATAAACATACGGACATGCGTGCCTACAAAATCCCCCTACTGAGTTTCCAAGCCAGGGGGATAAAAATCATACTTGCATGCAATGTGCGTTTCCTTCAAAATTTACCAAAGGATGTTAGCCTAGTGAATAAGTTACCCAAATCAGATGTCAAAACTTTGTCACAATTTTGTTTATGTCTCATTTTGGTTAAAATAAATAAGACTTGCAAACAGATGTAAGTATATTTCTCCTCATTGACATCATAGGCCCTACTATTTTCCTTCGGGGCTGTTCCCTTAGCCCGCCCTTAGGAGGAAAATAGTAGACCTACCTGATGTCACCTCGGGCTCATAGTTTTAACAGAGCCTCTTCATGCGTAAGTTTTATATTTGTATACTATGTTCTAGAGGGCTTGATTTTGGCAATTACCTTTGCCTGAATTTACAAGCAGTCAGGGGTGATGTTGAAGCTGTGCCAATCAAATGATGTACTATTGTCTAGCAAAGGTAAATCACTAGCCTTGTTCGAGGCAGTCTGAATTATATCGCCAGAGAACTACCGCAAAGCAATAGTAATTTCGACCAAATGCATTGTATAGCCATAGGTATTTTTAGTATAATGCCGTTTTTTTTACGTATTTCTAGAATTGTTTTTTGTGATTGCGAAAATGTTTTTCGCGGGGTGGGGTTGCTCTTCCATATATGGGCGTTTTTATGAGTTATTTTATAATTTGTGGCCAAATCACTGACGCTCTATTCCTTACTGATATGTACTGGCGACGTTGTTGCCCAATGAGTATGAGCTACTGTGTGTCATTTGTACTGGGCAGTACACGTAAGTGGGTAGGACCACCACATTGTAATTAACATACAGAAAGAACAAAAGCGACAGGCTCCGCTCGCTTTGATGCGATTAGTGGAAGTTAACAATTTCTGTTTAAGAGAGGAGGAGATTTGGGGTGGTGGGTGTTGACTTTGTGACGTAGTAATCGTAAGTGGATGATCCGTGCACATAATATTGTATGGCTCAACACCTATGATTATACTCGGGCAATTTTACCTCGGAATGGGGACATAGCCGAGCGTCTTGAACAAGATTAGTAAATCACCAACATACCATACCCTGTTTCACCTTGTCGTGGCAGCATCTTAACTCACACTTTTAAGATGCACTGCCTGATCCTCAGCCTCGACCCCTCCTTTTGCACCATCAAACTTGTGATTTTGATACCACTAGAAATGTTTATTTTTGTCATCTCATATGCAATATTTTTGATTCTACAGGCTAAAATACAATTGGAAAATAGTTTGTACTCTATGGGCTATTGTAATATACACACATATTGGCATTCAAATTACAGGGGTGTGATTAGAGATTCTTGAAAAAAAAAACCCTTTTGCGAAGCGTAGCGAGCGAAGTGAGCGTAGCGCTCGCTATCGCGGCCGGGGGTCGAAGCCCCCCGAAGCCAGAGGCCTTCTGCACCACAGGAGAGGCCATTTCATGGGGTAATTTTTTTTTAATTTGACCCCTAAATCTAAGTCAAATGCAGGTCAAAGTCACATGACGTAAGTGTGCAAGACCAGTGGTCGAACCCCTACCATCGGACCATTATGATTGTTGTGCATGCCTGCCACTGCACTGTCACTGTGCCAGTAAATAACATGAATACACACACACTTCTCATCTCAATCTCAATCTCAAGCCACGCCAGGGCCCAACCCCAGATGGAATAAGCTACTAGACAGGGCCCAGGGGATTATTACTAAATAGTCTAAACATAAAATTGTATTTTCTTACCTCCTAGCCCTATTAGTCTATAGTTGGTTAATCTTAATATTGTTTTTGTCCAATGTTTCTTTGAGAAAACGTGTCGGAAAGAATTTTTGTATTGTGCCACCACCCTATGAATTCGGCAGCCTTAACGGAATAAACCGCATGTTCAAGTGGTGACATCCCCCGCGTTTGTTGACTTTCTTCATGTTCTTGAAAAATCTAGGAAGTATAGAATGTTTTGCTCCTCTTCGAGCAAAGAAAATTTCAACCGAAAGATCTCCACCGCCATCACGAAACACTTTCTACAATTTGTAGTTAGCCGACGATTTATTTACCATGGATTTACAGATAGCATTCGCGATCACGGAAAGGAGCACTACATGTACGAACTATACGGGATTATGAACTTTGCACGTAAAATGCAGATGATATCGTGACCCGAGTTTCATGACCTTTCAAACCATCAATTAGTCTCGTTTCCACGCTAGTGGCTGGTCCAACGGGCACCCTACGATCACCCACTGACTTTGGTTGAGAAGTTTGCTTTTTAACGCCCTCAATTTGAGCTTGACGTTGAGACTAGCTATCAAAATGATAGTTTCCAATTACAGTCGTTCAAGATTTTTATTTTTTTTCCCAGTCGTTCGAGATTTTTATTTTTCCCTCCAGGGATTCTAGGACTCTGAAAAATCCGGAGGCAACACAAAAAATCCGGAAATCCGGAAAAATCACACCCCTGAAATTAAAATGGTACGTCAAATTCAAAATTTTGGAATTAGAGTATGTTGGCGATGGTCCTTCGTATGGAAGAGAGAAAAATATATTTTGTAATCGGATGGAACACCTTTAACACATTATACAAGTCACTACTGATTGTTTACATGAAGACGTGAAGCCTTCCACTGGAGTTTCCTCCTACCAGGATGTTGCGTGTGGGGTGGAAGGCATTAATGGAGCACACAGATCCAAGACATTCCTCATCCAGGAAGTTCATCAGCAAGGTGCCTTTGTCATCAAATACTTCAATCTGACAAAGAAGAAAAATATACTGCCTTTTAAGAGTTATATATCATGATCTTAATTATTACATTTTTAAATCTCTAATGATAGCTTAAAGGTGCTTGTTCTGATTTTTGTGTATCGTGTTATCTTCTTGGTATGAGAGCCTGACACTTGTATACACAGGCCACCAGGTACCATGGGAAACTAACTTGTGGTTTTGATATTAGACACGATAATGCATAGTGCAACGCCCTATTCACTACTGTGCTAATATTGTCAGTATATTTTGAGAACAGAATGGATTTGAAAGCTGAAATTTCAGGAAGATGATCGGAACAAGCACCTTTAAAAGGTGGATGACATGATCATGGACCAAATTTTCATGTGACATTTCCCCCTCGCATGGAAGCATATCACCGAAAACTTCTCAATACAAATTTTGAGTTAAATCATTGCAGCCGTTTGGATAGAAGCACAAATGTGTATTAAATTAGTCCATAGATCAATAAATGTGGTATACCACATTTGGAGACGTTTCTGTTCATAAGATAAAGAGGAAATGTTTCCTGGGTCTTACATTTCACTGGGGTAATGAGAAATATCTGTAAACTGCCAATGGCGGTATGGACGGATTGCTTTTTCTCCCTAGGTATGTGCAGCTCTGGGGCGTTGAATAATATGGGTGTACATTGTGTATGTATAGTCTATACTTGACGCAAGAAGGTGGAGACCAAAAAGTCCATAAGCCAGTCTGCCTGCATGGAAGGCACTTGAAGCTAAGTGGACTGTTGGACCCAAACCTCAACAAAACTCCGTATCGGGCAGTTAGGCGGTCGCCTAGGAGTTTTTCAAAGGCATAGGTCTAAACAATTTCAGTCTATAGACTAAAATTATATTGAGTTTGGCTACTCTGAACTCATTTAGAAAAAAAAAAATTGACTTTTCTGGGAAATGTTGACCTTTTTGACATTTCCCCACACCCCTGTCAGACCCAGGGGAGGACCCTGGGGGATGGATTACATGGTTAGTAGGGGCTTGTGTCCTCCTACAATATATCAAAGTTTGGGTACTCTAGCTCATCTGGAAAAAAAAGTTATGGCAAAATGTTTACCTTTTTGTGAAATGTTGACCTTATTTGACATTTCCCCACACCCCTGTCAGACCCAGGGGAGGACCCTGGGGGAATGGATTACATGGTTAGTAGGGGCTTGTACCATCCTACAATATATCTAAGTTTGGGTACTCTAGCTCATCTGGAAAAAAGTTATGGCAAAATGTTTACCTTTTTGTGAAATGCTGACTTTTTTTTACATTTCCTCAACCCCTGTCAGACCCAGGGGAGGACCCTGGGGGAATGGATTACATGGTTATTAGGGGCTTGCGCCCTCCTACAATATATCTATAGTCAAGCGGCGCTATTGCTTGCACTACGTCATCGAGCGGCACCGCTCCAAAGGGGGGGGTCCCCAAAGATGATCGGAACAAGCACCTTTAAAAGGTGGATGACATGATCATGGACCAAATTTTCATGTGACATTTCCCCCTCACATGGAAGCATATCACCGAAAACTTCTCATTACAAATTTTGAGTTAAATCATTGCAGCCGTTTGGATAGAAGCACAAATGTGTATTAAATTAGTCCATAGATCAATAAATGTGGTATACCACATTTGGAGACGTTTCTGTTCATAAGATAAAGAGGAAATGTTTCCTGGGTCTTACATTTCACTGGGGTAATGAGAAAAATCTGTAAACTGCCAATGGCGGTATGGACAGATTGCTTTTTCTCCCTAGGTATGTGCAGCTCTGGGGCGTTGAATAATATGGGTGTACATTGTGTATGTATAGTCTATACTTGACGCAAGAAGGTGGAGACCAAAAAGTCCATAAGCCAGTCTGCCTGCATGGAAGGCACTTGAAGCTAAGTGGACTGTTGGACCCAAACCTCAACAACAGTTGACAGTTAGGCGGTCGCCTAGGAGCTTATCAAAGGCATAGGTCTAAACACTTTCAGTCTATAGACTAAAATTATATTGAGTTTGGCTACTCTTAACTCATTTAGAACCAAAAAATGACTTTTTTGGGAAATGTTACCTTTTTTGCCATTTCCCCACACCCCTGTCCAGACCCAGGGAGGAAACCCTGGGGGATGGATTCCATGGTTAGTAGGGGCTTGTGCCGTCCTACAATATATCAAAGTTTGGGTACTCTAGCTCATCTGGAAAAAAGTTATGGCAAAATGTTTACTTTTTTGTGAAATGCTGACTTTTTTTACATTTCCTCACCCCCTGTCAGACCCAGGGGAGGACCCTGGGAGAATGGATTACATGGTTAGTATGGGCTTTTCCCCTTCTACAATATATCTAAGTTTGGGTACTCTAGCTCACCTGGAAAAAAGTTATGGCAAAATGTTTACCTTTTTTGTGTCCAGACACACACACATACATACGTACTTACTTACATACATACATCCAGACATTGCCATTTCATACGACGGATTTTGCTACGCAATCCGTCCAAAAATATATAAACATTCTTCTGATACCAAATTGCAATTTTTATGGATTAAAGTTGGGGGACAGGGTTGTCGATCGAGTCAGCCACCTATAACCTTATTAGCGTACCTTCGATTGTGATCTTCAGCTATGTATCCTTGTTTCAAATTTTGAAGAAATTTCTGAAACCTGTTTTACATTTTTATAGCAGGACATGTCATGCTACATAACCCCAAAAGATTTTTTGAATAAAATTAAAGGTCATTACATAGTGTAATGCCGCTTAATTGCCACTCAAAGGCCAGCTGCTTGGTGTACACTGCTTGCAGGATTGAGCTATTATAGTCAAGCGGCGCTATTGCTTGAACTACGTCATCGAGCGGCACCGCTCCAAAGTTGAATTCAAGTCAACTCAATGCGATTTGCTGCTTTGGGAAGTGTGGCAGCCCGAGCGGCAGGGAGATTGATTTATTGGCTTGACGCTTTGCCGCTTGGGTCACCGCTAGTGATTCTGACATGATTGCATGCATGGTGACGTAAATTTCATCATCAGAGCGGCATGACAATATGTAATAACCTTATACCTTGCATCTTACCCTTCGAGGTCTCTCCATACTACCGGAGACAAACAAATCTTCCCTCTGTGGATGCCAGACTGCACGGAAACTAGTAAGCCATCGCCCCCCTTATTGTTTGTGTCTGGTGAGTGTGAATAAATAAAACCAACATGGTCATTTGAATATTAACCCTTTGGAGGTAACTACGTTACTCAGAGATCAAAATTGTTCTCTTTTTGTTGTTTGTGAAATTCAGGCATTTCATGATCCTATTTGTTCATGCATAAAAATTAATTCAAATGAGTCCAACAAGCCTACAATCCTCCGCAAAAGAACGTGAACAACCCCACAACGCCGCACTTTCTTATGTAAACGCGTGATACTTTGCTGTGAGTGAATACAATCCATCTCCAAACCCAAGGACAGCAGCTGGAGCATCGTTTCCCTTGCCCCCTCCCCATCAGGACATTTGACAGCTTCACAACACGAGCAAACGTTGGCCTCTGAACAACATTGTCCGGGGGAGAGAGGGCATTTATACAACCTGATGCTCAATCCAAGAATTTTTTGTGAGATTGTAGTCTAGGTCGTGGTTATTGGGATGCTTCCCAAATGACATGTTAATCCTAACAACACTAATGTGTTGGTCTCTCTTTTCTGTCCATTATTGAATAATGTATTATGTTAAAGTACAACTTATGTATAAATTAACATTTCTACACAATTTAGAATATTTGACTCTATTATAACAGACAAACTTACTTTGTCCAGCTCGCAAGTCGGAAGTAACCACACGGGGTATAATACCTGTACCCGACTTGAGTGCACTCTTGTCAAATGACAACCAAACTGCAAATGAGAAACAACACTGATATACTTACATGTTGTCACTACTTCGTACTTCAACCAGACAAATTATTGTATCTCCGGGTGTCATTTTCCAGAAAATCAGAATTGTTTCCCTCCTTGCCACTTTTTATCCCAATTTTCCCAAATCCAACATTAACAAACACCATCGGGTCCAATACCTAGCATCAAGTTCCTTCCCCAAATGACCCTATAGACCCACTATTCCCCCCACCGCAGGGACGAATAACGGAAAATATACATCCCTGTGTATATCTTTTGTTTCCTTAGTATGTTGATGTTATATATACAAATTTTTAAAAGTTCTTTTGTAAAAAAACAACCATTATGAACTTGAATGTTTTATGTCACTTATGCCAATATAATAATTTTATAAAGGCCTACTTTCAGAGCAATGAGTCATACTTACGGTATGCTTGTCTTCAAGAACACATAGCCCCATTCTCAGAGAAGGTAATACACCCGAAGAACAAAATAGTACATGACATTGATATGATAAAGATTCTTCCGTAAAATAATCCTTTTCATCCCTAACAGTTCTTAGGCATATTCATCCTTTCGCTCCCCTGCTGGGTACTATAGTCGGCATGAGATCAATTGGTTTAAATTTTTCTTCAAAATTAGGTATTTTCACGACCCAATATTTGAATCGCATGAAAAAGCATTTATATGAGTACAACCAATGCCTAGTCTTTGTCAGGGTTTTTGAGATATGGCTTCCAAATGACCAAACATCTCAAAAACCACTGACTTACGTGTTACAACCTATACCAATCTACAGTGTGAAGGGGTTAAGATGGAAGCCATCTCAAAAGCCACTGACTTATGGTACAACCTATACAGAATCTACCAGGGTTTGAAGGGTGTTTACGATGGAGCCATCTCAAACGCCATTGACTTATTGTGTTATACCTATACAGAATCTACCAGGGTTTTAAAAGTATGATGGAGCCATCTCAAAAGCCATGACTTATGTGTTTAACCTCACAGAATCTACCAGGGTTGCAAAGATGTATGTATGGAAGCCATCTCAAAAGCCGTTGACTTATGTGTAATAACCTTACAGAATCTACGGGGTTGAAAGGTGGGTTAAGATGAAGCCATCTCAAAAGCCACTGACTTTATGGTGATTACCAAAAAAAAACCCAGGAATCTACCGGGGTCGGTTGAAGGAATCGAGGCTACACTAAAACATTGTGCACACAAAAGAGATGTCACCAATCCCTTAACGTGTCAGAGCAGCCAAGATTTACATTCAGCAATCCCAATGTTTCACACTAATAAGGGAGATGACATTACATGCAATCTAGTGGCAGGGAAGGTGGAGAATAGCTACAAAACCTGCTTGAGGCTGCAAAGTTGTTGTATAGGAAGTGCCCCAAAGAAAAAACATTAATTTCATGACCATCCCTGATTCTCAGGAAGGGTAAACACCTCTGTTATATTCTCATTTAACATTAACAGCTGAATTTAGAGATTAAAGGTATGGTTTTTGGAACATTACTCGCTTTACGAGAATAGAAACCAAGGCGATGCCATTATTTTAAGTTTAAGAAGGAGGCCAGAGGAAGTCCTCTAACTTAATTTTTTTGTGATCCATAAGGCTCAAATACAACAGGACGGACTTCCCTACCTAGGAGAAATCGCACCAACCGGTTGAATGCAAAGAACAATACCGTGCGCACAATGTAACAAAATGCAATACGATGCAGAAATTCGCAATAACAGTGCGTCATCTAATCAGATGTGACAAAATCGGTGCGCGGAACCATATGATGGCACTTTCCCCAGTTATATAACAGCGAACCTGTAAATACATCTGAGATGAGTGTGTCGTGGAGCGACTTGACAACAAGTACAATACATTCTGTGTGCAATGACCTGGGGAAAGATTACCCTTGATGTCATTACAGCTTATCTCTTTTGTCACACTGTAGTAAATATAACTTCTTCTTCGGACCCTTATCCCATATCGGGGTCGGGTGGCCTCATCATAGACACCGTGCTTTCCTGTCTTGCCCCAACAACACTCAGGTCTACATGCTTTCCATCTTCTTTAAAGAGACACTGGCACATTTGAAAAAATAGTGCGCCTCTTATAGATTGTCAAAATGATATTTTTGCATGGTTATTAAAGGTTTTATATACAAGTAGCCCTCACCAAATTATTAAGCAAAATCAGCTCACATATGGGTACACACAAAAACCATTTTATAATTAATGTCGCCAGCGACATTATTCAGCAGACGATGCGGAGTGAACTGGCGGTGTTAACACAAGAAACCACACGCCAGAATTTATCTCACGGGTTATTGAACCTTGTTTTGACCGGTCGTGACATTTGTGGTTTTTAATATTCAATGAGTACGAGTCTATTGCTATTCATGTAATAGGACACATTTTTTACTAAAGTTTAGTAAACTTAAAAGTTAGCTACAAATTACTGGATGTCTTAGCCTCTCATTAATGTCCCTCTCTGCTGGGGTATGTTTTATTTTTATTATATCTATTTTTTTTATTTTTTTTATTTTTTTTCCTTTTTTTAATGTTTTCTTATTTTTTGAAAATGTGCCAGTGCTGCTTTAATGTTGTCCTGCCATCTATTTGGCCTTCCTCTTCATTTTCTATCTCATGTAGTCAAACAGGGAGACCCCTCACGTAGCTCTGAGGTACTTCATATATGCTGTCTCCAATCTTATGTGGGCTTCCTTCACTACCCAGGCTTCAGCACTATATATTAATTCTGGTCTCACATTGGGCTTATAAATGAGGTTCTTAAGTTTCAAGAGCACACATTTGTCCATGGCTACTCCACACACCTTTTGCCAAGCACCACTGGCACTCTGTAATCTAACCTGCATCTCCCTTTCCAGCCCTCCAGGTTATACACCACTAACCTGGCTGCCGGAAAGATCAAAATCTTGGGTGGACTACTTTCTTGCATGGCATCTGGAAAAAGTGCTTTAAAATGTCTGAAAATGTACTAGTTATATTAAGAAAGTGATGGAATTTCATGATTGACAAGGTAGACTGGTATGTTTTCTCAAACTAAGTGGCATTTGGACAGTGAATTTGAGGCAATTCACTCCGCGCTCACCAATTTCACATCGATTTGCAAATTACTAGCTTTGGTGACTATAGAGAATCTTGTGTTGCCAGTCTGACATCGGGCGAATTTGCAAGGGTGATTCTAACTAAAAGATTTTCTGGTCATCAATATGTTCAAAATTTGGTTATGTGGTGATTTTAGCTTGTACTTTGGTGTGATATTGTTGTATTTCCTCTGTGAGAGTTTTAAATGCGAAGAAACATGCTCAAAGTTGCCATTTTTTTTTTTCCCATAGACTATTGTATATAGGTGAGTTATTGGTGTGTAACCACCCTTCTTAATCCAACTTCCCAGATACTTGGAAGTATCAACCTGCTTCAACACCTTCCCACCTACTTTTACTATCTGCTGGTTGGTACCCAATGCTGGTACTAACATGACTTCTTTACATATATGTGCTTACCTTAAGGAATCATTATATGATGTGGTCAGTAATTTTTTCCAGTTAGTGGGGAGAAGTAGGCAGATGTTACACCACGCCCATGATTCAGACTCGCTATGTGCTTGTTTTTCCCACGAAGCTTCAGACAACGTGTATCCCACAAGGCCACGGTGCTGAAACAAGAGATATTTTGTTGTTTTCAGAGATCTGTATTAGGGATTGTGTTTAAAGTGACAGGAGGAGATTTTTTAGGATACGAATTTCTCTCAAATTGCACAGGATCGATTGTAGACCACCTACCAAGAACGTTCTGAAGGTTTATTGGACAAACAAGTACAAAAGAAAACACCTTGTTTTGAACTTGCCTCACTATCGTAATTGTCCCCATAGAACACCGTGCTTTGACTTTCTGTCGTGCACGACAGAAAGTACTAAATCATCATATTATTACATAGAGACGGTGTTTTCGGCTTATTCACTTCAGGTGTGATCTAATACATTGGAAAGCATTCCAAATATGCAAAAAAAACCCGGGTCGAAAAAAAAATTGGGGGCGCTTCTTTCTGGAAATCTCCTCATGTCTCTTTAAGTTATGGTCCAAATTCACAAACTTATTGTCTGAAAAAAATTATCGATGTCTTAGAAGCTGTCCCTGAATTAAAACCTGCAATTGCTATAGGTTCAATACACTGATAGATCATACCAAATGGACAAAGAACACCTGATCCTGTTAGAGTGCTTCTTCTAAAACATACAAACCCCTAGATTTTCGCGGTTCTCGGCCTTTGCGCGTTCGCTATATTCTAAAGACTATACGAGTGGGCCGCTCCATGACCTTTGACCTGGCAGTACCCTTTGATCTATCAAAATATGAGGATTCGAATGTTTGCACCTATGACAAAAGTTTGGTTCCAATTGAACTTGAAGTTTTCAATTTAGATCACTTTTAATTTTTTAGCCCATTTTCACTTACTCACATGACCTTGACGTTAAAAAGGACCTTTGACCCATCAATATGAGGGATCCCCATTGTGCAACTATGACAGAAGTTTGTTTCCAATTGAGTTCAAACTTTTCCAATTGCGGTCCATTTTTAAAAAAAAAAAAATTAACGAATTTTTGACACACCATCATACTAAAACACACCACACAGACACACGCACACGGTATTATTGATAAGTGGTCCTGCCAGCTATACTGGCGGCCCACAAAAAGAATTACCACTTACCAAAGAAATTATAAAAGGGAATTTATTCCTGGCCATTTTTTTTCGAACATATAGGAAGGAGACAGTGTCCATGTACCTCTTGATTTTTTGTAGCAAAACTTGATATACAATAGTCAGGGACAGAATAAGGCGATTAATTATGCGTCTGATGTAATTTGAAGGTGCAGAATGACTGTGAAGAATAATCTGTGAACATTTAAAGCTTATTAAAACAAAGTTTAGTTACGTGAATTATTATTATTGTGTCCATGCATCAAAAACCTGCCTCAAATAGGACATGTTTGGACATTTTAATCATATTTTGTTAAAACTTGACCCAACCCGTACTACACATTCAAACCAATCACGGTCTGCGCCATGCTGTTTGACAAACCTTGACATGTGCAGAAATGGTTAGCTAATTCTGTCCCTGACTAAAGATTCCATCACCAAATAGACATTTGAGCAAGTATCAAAGGTCATTGGACTTCAACCAGTACTGTATAAGTGGAAATTTTCGAGTACAGATATTTTTGCGATTTTAACAGTTTGCCAAATGCGCGAGAATTTAATTTCACGGTTAAATTGCAATACAAATCTATTGGTAAAAGTTATTTTCGCGAGTTTTTGTTTTCACGTTTTTATGTTCACTCACGAAATTCGCGAAAATAAAAACCTCGAAAATTTCCACTTATACAGTATTTCAAATACTTAGGTGACAAAGGCCAGGTTACAATGTAATCACTGATTTTTATAAAGTGTTATTTTTTGAGGAAAAAAAATTGAATAAAATTTAGAGAAAAATAAAAATACATCGCGTTCCCCGGACTGCAAGTGTCGTCTGCCGTCGCGGTTTGTGAATGGGGCCAAAGGTCACATGAGGTCACCAATGTCACATGAGGTCACCAAGGTCACTGAGGTCACCAACATGTCACCCCACCCTGCCCCCTCCTTTCCACTAAGTTACATCATCGTAGCCCTTGAGGAACTCATACAGCATGCAATATATATTAAGGGTTAACATTTTGACCACAGACACGCATACACACACATGACCAGAGTAATCCCTATGTGTCTTCTGCAATTCTTGCAGATGACACAAAAATACCTGTAACTTAAGAATAATAAAACACTAACTTCAAAATCTAACAAACGCGAATGTTCTAAAATTGGATCTCCTTCCCTATGACACCTTATTTTTTAAGATTCAAAGGTTATAGTTCTGTCTACAAATATTATAAAAGGGGAATTCTAGTATTTCCAGAAAAAAAATCCTGCAATTTTGGTAAGCCTTAACCATTCCCTGACACTACTAATTTGCTTGGCTCTAGAAACAATTATATAAAAATTTCTTCACATATAATGCATCTGAAAACATTTAAAAATGAAAAAAACAATCTAACTACTGATAAAAAAAAATATACAACATATAATTTTTCAACCATTTTCCCCCATTTTGTGTCAAACATTTGACACGCGGTGCCAAAAATAACCCCCTGTACAAAGTCCATACGGAGGAAACTAAAAACCATAAACTTGAAATTTTCCAAGAAACCATTTCAGAAAAAAAAAAATGAATGAAAATTGGCATTCATGTTTTAGTCATCATTACCCGCATTTTATTCAATTTCAAAAATAATCGTCCAGGACACATAGCGAAATCCTACCTGAAAAGGTACTAAGTAGAAGGTCTTATTTTGATGGTTACTCAGAGGTTATTTTCATATCTAAAAGGAATAAATAAGCCAATCAGAGATACTGTTAGAATAAAAGGTTTTGACTTTAAAGGGTTGAATTCCTTTGTTGCAACTTAACGATATGCTTTCCAGTAACAATTGTCGGTCTTCTTGATAGGATGTACAGACACTGTCCGTATACTCTTGTTATGCAAACGATACACGCTCTCTGCTCCTGACCTGGTAGAAAAAGAAAAAAAAACGAACATGAAAAATATAATCAACAAACTTATGTGAGAATTATTCTGTCAAAGTGCTGAAAAAATAACATCATGGTTACGCATAATCACTGTAACTTGGAATTGAAAGCAATACACGCATATTTTTGAACAGCACCCCATTTTCAAAAATATTTGAGTTTTTGCCACCGTTTGCATTGGTATTGGCAAGTAAAATAACCTGTGAATGTAGAGCTTGCAATCTAGAACATGTCGAAAAGGAATTTTGTTAAATGGATAATTAATATCGGAGATCTTCAATTAAATAATTCAACGGCTGCTGCAAAATCTTTCCAATATGAAAGAGGCTGGGAAATTGCGCCATGTATGTTTCTACGCTCATCTATTATGTTCCATTGGTTCAGGCATGGTCAAGTTGTCTAGGTATTTTTGTTAGGTGGTACTGTTTATTATGGACGAACATAAATTTGCCATCTGTCAAGACTCCGCCGTTCTGTTAACCCTAGTTTTACCAAGCCTTTTTGTACAAGGTTTTACCAAGGGGGGGGGGGTGGGTACCACCCCCCTCGAGAATTTTTTAATAAAGAACCCGATGCTTATGATTTTGATTACAGTGGATAGCTATGGTCGCCTCTTCAATGATACCAAATAAGTACCAACATACCTAGTATGGCGTCACAATGACGTCATCAAGTCCGCAAGTCGGCAAAATTGGCACTTCCATTAGAAGGAAAAATAGGCGAAAATCCAATTTTGCGCTAAAAAACGTAGGAATATTTTCATGCGGTTTCAGCTCGAAATGATGGCAATTGGCTAGTTTTACATAAAAAAGGAGTTTTAGAGCCAACTGTGCATAAATATATTCAAAAGTCCACATAAAATATCCTTGGGTGGCAACCCCCACCCTACCCTTCGACTTTTACGGCATACACTAACCCGGGGAGGTTTGATACCTTCAAATTTTTTTCGCTTAAAATGACCGGAAAGGATGATAGAGGACCAGTATACTAGAAGCTTTTTAAGGATTTTTTTTAGCGTTTTAGAGCACCGGAACAAAGTTCGGTGGGGGGGTGGTACCACCCCCCCCCCTTGGTAAGACGAGGGTAAAATACCATCAGGTATCCGATCTAATAACAAAATCACTTCTTTGTTACAAATACATATTTTTTAAGGCATTGTCGTTCATAGTTTATAGTTTACTAGCAATTACCACCACAGTGTGCAAAATTTTGAAAACTGTGGGCACTCTTCAAAAATGTCACGAACCAATGTGAAGCTAAATGACATATTATTGGTAAAACCTGCCAGGCTGTACACTTGGCTTTGTGTTCTTTGTTGAGCTGCCTGGAGCATTCTGGGTATTGCTATTGATGCAAGTGGGTATATTCCATACAAAGTTTTGTCAGTGGTGCCAGTTGTGATAAAGCCTAGGGAAAAGGTACTGTTTCTTCCATTTTTGTGCCATCGACCAGGCCTTAAATTCCTTGAGTGGCAAATCGTCATTGATTATACCCAATTGGCCTCAAACAAAGCCCCTTGGAAATCATCATGCAATCAGTGGTCTGAAACTGATCAGGTGTCATCATCTCCACATTGCATTACAAATTAGGTCTATTGTCCTAAGTTTAACCAGGTGCAAATAAACCCCCATTGTAAATGTGAGGCCATTTTTGTAACAACACACGGCTTGGGGTACCATCAAACCCTTTTTACCTTAGTCGTGCTACGACTAAGGTCCTGTATTCCAGTCGTTTCTTATTTAGCTCTGGTAAGCCCACTATCATATTGTGGTTACTCAGTTCTTCTTCTTTCTGGCAACGCTCTTTTCTGAGGGAGGCCTACCTTATGAAGTGAACAACAGGTGTAAGGCTGGCACTTTCGAACTCAGGTGAAAATCCAGTGACATGCCAACAAGTGGTCTTTGGGGTGAGAGCCAAATTGACCATAGATAGGGTTTTTGTGGGTGACAAATGTGCTGATATTTTCCGGAAATGGGTCCTTGAAGTGGAAAATCGGATTGACCCCGGGCCGACTCCTTAAATGCTACCAAGGGGCTATCTAGTGCTAAACGCATGGGCCGATTTTCAGCCAAATTTGGTCAGAAGAACCACTGCCTGCCGCATATAGGGGTGTTAAGAGTTTGGGATCAATGGTCATGTAGGCCAATTAAAGGGGCATTCTCTGAAATTGTTAATGCTTCTTTTCATACAAATCAAAGACTATCATTACCCGATTCGTTCTCAAGATCCACCATTACATGCTGCATACGGGGGGTTCACAGATTAGGCCCAATTGCTACAATTATCAATTAGAGGGGCATTCCTTGAAAATCTATGATTCCTTCTTCTCTACCCGGAATTAAAGGTGATCATCACGAGATTCGTTCACAGGATCTCCTAGTATGCGGCTGCAATTGGGTTTCAACAGATTGGATCAATGCACAATTACCAATTAAAGGGCATTTCCTTGAAAATCTAAGAATCCATCTCTCGCAAATTAAAGCTATCAATCACGAGATTGCTCACACTATCCCCTGGGCTTCATCAAATTGGGTGTTCACAGATTTGGCCCAATACCACCATACCAATTAAAGTGTCATTCCTTGAAATACTATGAATTCATTCTTCTCTTCAAATAAAGGCTATCATCATGAGATCGCTCAGAGAAAAAAAAAAAAAAGACAGGATCCCCTGGTTGGGGCTTCATCAAATGGGGTGTTTACAGATTAGTCTCAAATGCCACACTTACCATTACAGGAATATTCCTTGAAAATCTATGAATCCTCCTTCTTCGCAAATAAGCTATCATCATGAGATTTTCTCACAGGATCCCCGGTAGGGGCTTGATATGCTGTTCACGTCGTTGGACCAAATGTCACAATTACCAATTAAAGGGGCAATTCCTCGAAATCTACAATTATTTCTTTCTTCTCACAGATTTGGCCCAAATACTACAGTTGCTGATTGAGGGGTATTCTTAAATTCCTCTTCTATAATTAAAAGGCTATATCATGTGATTGACTTTTCAACCAGATTCACAAGATCCCCTGATAGGGTCACCCAATGGGGTGTTCACAGATTGGAACCAGTGTCATGAATACACACAGCACGAATGACAAATTTCAGGGAAAGTTCGTGTCTGCTGTGGCAAACATTTGGAGTGGTCATTCTGGGGTCGAGTTCCTCCACGTGTCAAAAATATCACAAATATAAGAAGAAATTTCTTTTGTCTGGAAACAACAGAACGAATCATATTAAGATCAGAGTTCAATAATGAGCTGGGTTTAGTGGTCCATCCAGGGGATAAATTATTAAACTTGAAAACTATCCTTCCGACACATTTTGGAGGTCAAAGGTTGATCATGTTTGAACACAGTATGGTCAAAAGTCACGCAGCTAACATTTGGTGCTTGCTTCGAGCCACAGTCTAGTTCTTCTTTTCTTTCCAATGCTCCTAAAATCACTACTAGTAACACAACGGTAACCCCCATTCACCAACGTTGGTCAAAAGAAACCGCTGACCCAAGTTTCATATGGGGTGTACGCATATTGGGGTCAAAGTCACATAAGCGAAGTAGCCGCCATTATTGTAAAAATTCTTTAAAAGCCTACTTGTCCTACCGAATCCACAAGCTATAGCTACCAAATTCGTTCACAGAATCCTATACCACCCTTTATATAGGGTGTACACAGAACGATCGGAGTTCACTAACATTCAAAATGGAGGGGGCCCTATCTAATTAATATGCAAAAATGCTATAGCTCAAAACGATAAGACTTGGATGGGTGATGTCCGTGGGAAAAAGTTGTTGGATAATGTGGAGACACATCATATGACAGAATATTCGCCCCAGGGTCAATTGTAAATCTGCAAATGAGCTATTATTCAAAAACCTATAACTCAGTCCAAACCATATTAAAGGTAAAATTCAAATTGGGTCACAAGAACCACTTGATAAAGCTCTATTATCCGTGCTCATAATATGGGTCAAAGGTAAATTGAGTCATCCTAGAGGTCAAATCTGAACGAAGCTTAATTGACTAATCCAATTATGCCATCGTGATGTCATCCGTGAATTATGAAAATGAGTCCACAGTGACCCCGTTCCGTGACCCATCGTTTAGGGTCAAATTTCAAAATTGCCCATATTCCAAAAAGACCATATACCACTTGTGGGGATTATGAAAGATGAAATACAAGTCGCTTACATGTGACCCTGTTATGTGACCAATTGGTTAAAGGTCAAGGGTCCCAATTACCAATGTGCACAAAGTCCATGACTAAAGTCCGTGCTCTTTGAGCACAAAAATGTCTTCTAGTGATTTTTCATTTGAACATCTAATTCCTACAAATCCAAAGGAAAGCCTAGAGTTTCTTCTTTCCATGGCATTGGTATCAAAAATAAGTAAAAACATTCCCATAAAATGACATAACTATGATGTCATAAGTCATAAAATAGTAGTTTTAAATCTGAACAGAGGTGGAAAATTGATATTTTTCATTTTTACTGCCTCAAGACATACAGCCAATAATGCTGTGTGTATAAAACTAGTCATTACCATCACATCGAGCCCAAAAACCACACCACACAAACACATTTCAATATCATAGAAAACAAAGTGAAGTTAAAGCAATAATGGCCACATTTTTGAAGAGCGCCCCCAATTTTCAAAATTTTGATATTTTTGCACAGTTAAGTAGTAATTGTCTAGGAAAACTTATACTGGAACGGAATGCTAAAAAATGCCCTATGAATTCCATAAAGGACAAAGTCAATTTTGACTAAAATGTCAAATTTACCCTTTTTGGGCTTTTTCACTTTTATTGCATGTCGAGCCAATATTAGACCACAAATATGCAAAAATCAAATTTGTTAAAATGATCATTGTTCATGATTTAAAAACCACTGATTACACATTTAAAGCGGCACTCTACTAATTACATAGTCATTTTTATTGTAGAAAACCATTACCAAAATACCATAAAGAGATACAAGGAATGGTAAACTTTCTCTAAATGTACACTTGATTGGTTGAAGAATACCTACCACAACTGTTCAGAGATCTATAGGGCAAAAAATCTAAGTGTGAAAACTACAATCTTGTCATAAGTCCTTGGAACAAGTTGTTAATATTGGCAGAGGTGAGAGATGAAATTTGAAAACTAATTGGAAAAACTATAAATCTTTCCCCATCCCTCCCAAGTGAGTGTTGAAAAAAAGCAACTATACTTTGTTCTCGTCTGAAGTATGAAGTGGCGATGCGCGCATACCTCCAGTGCCGCTTTAAGCTGCGGCGCGCTTGTGCTTACATACGAGGTATGAAAGTCGGTTCAATGTAATACGCCGGCATTGCTACTTCATACTTCGAGCTGGGACAGAGTTATAGATGGACCAAGTGTATCGTGTTTATGCAACATTGATGAGGGTGCGGGAACAAAATCTGCACAGTGTGTTCCAACAATTTTGAACAAGAATGTAGCAGTGTTCCTAACAGGCTCTATACAGTTACTAGTAAGCTTTTTAGAGAAAAAGGTATGATTTTGGGAACCGTACTCTCTTTACAACAGGCAAAAATAATGGGTCGCGGGTTCAAGTCGTCGTAAATATGAGTACCGGGTGTTCCCAAAATCATCCTTATTCTCATTCTTAAACATCTTAATCATTTAGAGTCATCTTTAACCAAATTCCGATGCTTTACGGGCTTAAATACAACAAGAAAAGAGACTGCCATCACCCCGTGACAACAATCGAACAACCGTTGAACGCAACGATCATACGAACGAGACGAAACGTAGGCAGGAGCGAGCGAAAGCTAGCAAAACGCGTATGACGCGAGCGCTTTCAACCTAAAAATAACTCAATACGCAGCGCGTACTACATGGGTTCAAGTAAACGAATTAAATACACGGGCATCAACCAATGACATTGCTTCAAATTTTCACAGATGTTTAAGCGAGTTATTGGTATAAATCTATCGGCACATATATAAGAAAAAGATCCCATAAATAAAAGTTACCAGATGGTTTTAATGGCCATTGGAGTGTCCTTGTGAAAAAATCCAGATTTAGTCCGACCAATATACACAACTGTACAATGATATGGAAGCTACCATGTTTATTCGTGTGGTATATTTACAACGCCGCATGCAATACCGAAACAGAAGCAGCGAAAATATATCCCATACGCGCATATATCACGTGCAAAGGTTGCCACAAGCCTCATCCTTTGGAACTTCGTTGGCCACTAAGGATAGGAGCGAAGTTCGTTTAGAATTTTATATTGCAAGAAAACTACACTTTTAAAACCTCCGTGTATGAGAAAAATGTTAAGAGGGGTTGTAGATATCATTTGTGCTTAACAAAGGTTTTAGTTGGCCTAAACACTGAACAATCCATGAAAAATGTGGACATGGAAAAGGGGTCGCGTAAGATTTAGTTTTATCGCAAGCGGCACGGAACCAATGATTCTCATTACAATGGATTGGCTACACAACAGTTAATTTCTATTAGAGATGGAGCAACGGCGAGCGGGCATCTTGGTCAACCGAACACATACATTCCAGAGTCATCTGTTTAACAGAAGTGTATCCCGGGTTCACGTTAGAGACATGCCTCCCATACGCGCAAATAACAAGAGCTCACTGGAATTGGATTAATTTCTGTCGGTCTGTTATGTCGATTACCACATTTCAATGGGAACAATTGGTATATATAAATGAACGGCTCTGAACCACCTGCTTAGGCTCCTTTTGGATGACCAAATGGCCGTCATTTGCTGCAATTACGAAGCCCAGGTTACCAATCCATTGTATAAGATCAGTGTTCGAAACCCAATAATGCGCGGTTCAGCAAGCTACGTACCTTTTCAATGTTAAGAGTAGCGCTTCTTGTATGATGTGAGTTCCTAATTTTATTTAAAACTTATTTCTCAGAACCCAGGCTCATTTATAAAAATAGGCACACGTATGCCATTTTTGATAAATTTATATATTTTAAAGGAAAACGTTAAATTAAAAAGCTGTGTTTTTTAATTCCAATGTTAAAAGTAAACGACGATAGTCTGTATACAGGCCAGAACTTGACTAACCACCGATCATCTTTAAAGTGTGTGAAAAAAACAGGGCTTGTGCAAAAACGATAGCCTGTAATAATAAACGTGGCGCTTCTGAAATCGTTACTGCTTCGAAAAGTTAATCGTGAAAATGATGTTTTCTTCGCAAGGAAACTCAAGACATGCAAACATCTGGTTCCATTCCTATATAAGGCCGATGAGGGATATCCCAATAAATCCTTTAAGAATTAGATAAAGACAATCTTTTTTTTTATAAGACAGCATTTTCAGCACATTGCCCATTCAGATGTGATTCAACACAGTAAGCATATTAAATATGCAAACAACTTGGTTAAAAAAATGGGGGCACTTTTTTGGAAATATCCTTGTATCTCTTTATTTCTAAATACATAAGCAGAGGAAGATTCCTTAAAGAGGGTGAGGGTGGTGAGGGGACACACCAACCAAAAATTATGCATTCCCTTAAAATTATGGCAGCATGTATAGAAAACATGCTGTAACTATAAGTGTAATCTCCCCCCCAACTCGATACTTCTGCAACCATTTCCAAAAGTCTTTGCATCTGCCATACCATTTTATGTGAATGCATCATTTTTGTATAAGGAGTCCAGACTATCAGACAAGGTATTTTTTATCTTTGGATCATTATTTTTGCATGGTTTGATAAATCCCCAAAAAAGTTATTTCCAAAATTTGTATTTGATTCTGACGGTGTTTAATGTTATGAGCACCTGTTGTATAACATTGATCTATATTCACTGTGTAGTAATGCTGTCCCTTAACCCTAAACCCGGCCGAGAGCAATGAGAGCAACGAAAACGTGGTACGGTCGGAAAATGTTTGCGTTTGCATCTAGGCGTCAACAACTATTTTTGGTCGCGCAAATGACTCTCATTGGCCCTCTTGCATTTGGGCAGTCTTCCGGGAAAATTACACGATGTTCATCGTTGCATTTGGGCCGTCTTTACGGAAAGTGACGCGATGTTCTCGTTGACAATTGGGCGTCTTTACGAAAAAATGAAAGCGATGTTCCTCGTTGCTCTGGAGTCTTTCCGGAAAATGGCGCGATGTTTTTCGTGCCTCTGGGCCGTCTTCCGGAAAATGACGCGATGTTTGTCGTGGCATCTGGGCCGTTTCCAGGAAAATGACGCGAGTTTTTAGTGCCTCGCGTCCGTTATGGACTTTACGCTACTTATTACTGGCCGGGAAAAAAGGCCGAGATGCAATTGAAACGCAACTTGGCTCTCGTTGATCTGGGCCGTTAAAAAATAAAAAAGATTGCATTCTTTTCGTCGCATTTGGGCCGTCGGTCGGCAAAAGACCCGGTCCGGGTAGGGATGAATGCTACAGAAAAAAAAAAAACTTCTTGAAAAATGGATCAAATCTGTACAAAGGATTAGGCACACATATAAAATTGGGCAGGTTCAGAAGAATACAAATCTTAGGTAAATTGTAGTTTAAATTGCATAACGCCCCTTTAAAGTTGAACTTATTTGGGCAAAATGACCTGATATAAGATATATAGATTTTAGAAGTAGAGGTAGACATTATTAACGCAATGAGGGATTAAAAACCATCAAAAATTTGTTTCTAGTAATTTTCGGAAACCAATGGGAATTCATTAAAAATTTTTTATTGAATACAATAATTTACCATCACAAATATGACTAAAATTACAAGGATTGTTGGTCTAAAACAGTTGAAAGGTTGGTTACTAAACAAAATGCCCCATGGAGCAGGTGCATTGCCGAGTCACTGACAAAATCACGTGAAAAACACGACTGATTCCCTATGTGAACCATTACAGAGGGCTTTTTGAACCAATTTTGTTTGCCCATTTTTATTGTTGAAATAAAGTTTTTCTTATGCAAATATTTTTATGAATGGTATTTTGCCCAATTTTAAATATAACATTTGTAACTGGAACATTTGCTCAACAAAACAAAACAAAACAACAAA
>JAMKCH010008590.1:0-29755 GCA_023653785.1 Ophioderma brevispina
CTCTATCTCTAGAGAACCTCTTTGGTGTTACTGGCGTATAGTCCCCCGTCCTTCCCTCCATGCTCCCAAATTTAATAAAAAAGTAGAACCACATCCATTCAACTCGTTCCCGCACCATATTCCTACACCTAAATTTTACACACATTACATAATTTCTTGAACATAACAATCTCACGTACTTCTTGCGTGAACGGCGCCCACGTGCAATCCGAAGTCGCGTTTATTTTTTGCGGGGCAGAGCGGCGCAAATATCATTCCAGAAATGATTGCTAGAAAATTACCGAACATTGAGTATTCCTTAGAAGCTATAACAAACCTTTAGTTAGTAAGGCTGATTTACGACACTCACTTTACCAGGAACTGTGCTGGTCAGCCTGTCGCTGTATAGTATCATACGTGTAACACAGAGCAATCGTCTGAAATCAACTCCTTCCTTTCTCTTCAAATGCTGTTAATTTTCCCATGTTTAATTAGCCCTCAAAAACATTCAATTGTCAGAGTTGACCAATTTATTGGAAACTTCACCAGCCAATTTTTCGCTTGGTATTAGTTACTCGCTAGTTAATTATGCAGACTAGTCATGATTGCCAAACAATATGCCCAGAAACGGGTTTCAACATTTCAACCTAAATTTACGATTACATATCACTATAATAACTGTTGACATGCGTTATCTCTTAATGTGGCCTCTAATGAATAACTTTAATTCTCCCCTCATATAACATTAATTAAGCGTAATATACTAAATTCGAAATTGCTCATTGTCTTAACCTTTAATTCTGTTCCAAAATATCACTGTAATTTTGGCGTGAAAGAGGGGACTTGTTAACAGTTGACATTCCCAATGGAATATATTTTGCAACAACAGTTTTCAGGTGCAGAAATTCTATTGTACTGTGCCCTGAATTTGCGTTACGGTGGGTAGTTTCTCCATATTGGTATTGAGTGAAGTTATTGACCACGTTTGAGGGACCCTCACCTCACTCGTCTTTTCACATGAATATTTCTTCTCCCTATAATGTAACAATATTTCTCATTTGGGGGTCAAATGTCAACTGCTTAGTTTGTTCAAATTTGGCGAGTCTTTAATACTATGAATACTATGATTGTGTTGTGTTTTATGCAGTGTATGTTGTTGTACAAATAACCACATAGAGCAATAGTAGGGCAACAACATACACAATTTGTTTAAAGGGTAGTGCTTATCAAAATTGATGGGAAAGTTTGGTGTTGATTTTCCTAATAACAAAAATATTTAATGTAGGACTTATACAATATGCATTTTAGAAAATGGTACAGAATTAAAACAATGGGAAAAGTTGATAAATGTAAATTTATCATTAAACGGCCCATTTCAGCCAGTTGATTCCATTATACTTTCTTTCAAAAATATTTTATTTGATATTTCTATTATTACTGAGACAATCTCCATGTTGTTCTCAATTTTTAATATTGTTGAAACCTAAGGCTCTGTCGGCCCAAGGCCCATTACTATGATAGTTACAGATTTCTGTTATACGCCAGAGGCTATTGAGTCACCACCCCCCCCTCAGTCCCCGTCCTGTTGTACATACCCCAACAATGTACAAGTTTTAGGAAAGTACCCTCAACGAGGGTAGATCCGACATAAAAAAACCTATTCTTTAACACATAAAACACTCTCTACACTCAATTCACAACAAAATCGTAGACTTGATTTGCAGGATTATGAAATTTTGTGGTTCTTTCACTTTTAGACGATTTTTATCCGGAAAATACGGCAGTGTTTAGTAGAGTACAGTATGGGCACATTACATTGCAATGCATTATGGAATGGGGCAATAAAACACCCTCTGTTGTAGCTAACAACCAAATCATGAATGGTTTTGGTTCGCATTTGGCTCTTCTAGCGTATCAAGTTGGTAATGGATGTTGTGGTGTTGTCCGGATTTATTCAACTGAGTATGCTGTTCCGGGGCCGCCGGTATCCATGATACGACGCTACAAACATTTGGTCTGGGATATGTTGATTCGAATATTTTGCACCGAACTTGAAATGAAATGACTGTTAAGTGCTTGTGTCCATATCTCATGTGGCATTACAAGTGAAGGGTGTGGCACCTGATTTTGACAGTAACGTGTGAGGTTGACTATACATAAGTCCAAGACGGGTCAGGAGTTACACCCATCGTTGTTTTTAATAGGTTTGTTTATGAAAACAAAGGGAGTGGCTGCAGAAGTTACATGTTGTGCTCGGCAAAAAAGGTCAAATTCGCTGACCTCTCGCAGATTCGATTGGAATAGCCACTAACACAGAAAACCAAATAGCTAAATGTTAGCCTGGATCATACGGGGTGCTCAAATATGCACCGACTAAAATTTAAAAATACCTTCATTTGAGTAAAACAATAATTTCGGGTGTTACGCAAATTAACACATTTTTTGAGAGCGCCCCCAATTTCAAACGGATATTTTGGCACAGTTAAGTTGGTGATTCTAGATTTTTTTTTTTTATTTTGTCGATTCCTGTGATTCTTTCAGCCTAGCATTTATTATCTCTGCAGGCCTCCGGCCCATTGAGTTAGTGACAAACAGACACAGATTTGTTCCATGGATGGACTTTACTGAAATGTCTAGTATACAAGGGGAATTGGCAAGATTCACATATATAAAGCGATTGTTCTGCAATAAGAGTGTAATCATACAGTAGGCCTCTGACAATAATAATTCGGGGGGTAACAATATCTCTCGGAACCGCATAAGCTGGACAGACCAAGTAAAAATGGTATTCGTCTTACATGAAGTCAAAGTACACATTTTGCAAAGTCTCTCCGTTGATTATTTACACCGGTTATTGAGCATTCAATATATAATATGATTTAACCTTAGCAATGTGAACAGCGTCTTTTTTATTCATACCACTTTTCAAATGTCTTCAGCATTCATCGTTAGTGAAATTCCAGATAAAAAACGGCAGCTTATCTGAATGTGTACTGGGCCCTCCAGAATTTGAAGGGTAAGTATCTTTGCCATCGTTGTTCAAAATGCGCTCAAAAAATTGAATGTCATTTTAAAACACCCTGGTCTAGCCAGACATAACTGAAACCAAAATAATTTTTAAATAGATCGAACCTTTGAGGGGGAACCCCATTTGTTTTCGTTTTGTGTTTCATCCAGGAGTTTCAATAAAGTATAACATTATAAGGTAAACGACTGTTGCTCATTTTCGAACATTTTGAGCAGTGGATATCAACGGTTATAAAACTTTTATCGTATGGTGGAAACCTTCCCAATACAGCCCTGACACTGTCGTTAATGGTTGAGTATGATACGCCTCAGACTTTTTGCATATTAGTATGTTAAGTGTGCATAGCTTTTACAAATCATCTTTACCCCAACTCAGAGCCATATAACAGATTGGAGTACCATAGAATCAAATAAATACATTTCATATTAAACATCAGAATTAAATAGTTTGGGGAATCTTTGACTTTAAAGGACCCTTTCAGCCCGGATTAGCGCAGAGTATTGATTGCAAGTCGGACCATAGGCCGCTGAACTAATTTGAAACCGAGATTAATTCTAATAAGGCAAACTGTTCAATAACTGGATTGTTATAAGACCATCGTTCATTTCTCTTAACAACCACCGTTGCGAAACACCATAGCCTTGGTTTTATCCAGGTTTACTTCAAGGTCCCACATACCGCAATATTCACTAGGTCATTCAACCAAATTTGTATAAAAACAATAGGGGAATATGCCAAGAGGACAATATCATCTGCATACATTTTAAGCATGAAATATCAATAGCAAATAGAAATGCCTTACGAAAATCAACAAAGACGCCAAATAATCTTCCTCGTTTTTCCGAAAATATTTATGAACCACGGTTTTGAGCGTAAACAAATGATCAAATGGTGCTATATCCCTTACGGAACCCAGCTTGCATTTCGGGTGACTATGTATGGGTTAATTTGCCCAGCTCATTTAGACGATCTGAAGAATGATGTAAAAAGTTACTAATCACAGGGAAAGTAGTGAAAGAAAGTTCGTTGAAATGGCACGATAATTGTTGGATCTTGGGCGAACCTTTTTTTGTATATAGGGACAAAATATGCTTGTTTCCACAATCTGCATGACACACAGAGAAATAAATGAATTAAAGTATTTAGTAATAATGGGAACAAGCACACGGTTAATAAAATGTCATTATTTTAAAATAACCAGCGATTTGACTGGCAGCGGGTACTCACATACAGTGTTAAACCCCGTTTTTTCCAGTCATTTGCACGTTTCTAGTCCAATTTTACAGGTATTTGCACATTTTGAGTCCCGGCTAACAGTCAAAACGACGGCGTTATTGTAAGATATTTTAACAGTGCAGATTCACACAGGCTTTGAACATTTCGCCTGGAATTCCATCTATGCCAGGAATTTTACCATTTTGCAAGTGTGAAATAGCATTAATAACTTCGTCTTCAGTAATAGAACTATTTAGAGCGCTACTATCCAAATCATGCGGCTTGAGATACTCATAGCAACATCTTGATCCATTAAGGACAATTGTGCTAAATAATGATTTGAAGTATTGTAAACAAAATCGGTACTAATCAAATGGCCCGTGGACTTTTTGGATTTACTTTTAGGACATGTTCCACCAAATCTTGCTTGTGTTGATAGCTTACGCAGCATAGAGCCTGATTCCCTCATTAAAAACCTAATTTTTGCGCTTACAGACTGCATTTGAATTTGCGCTTTTTAAATAAATACCTGATCGAGATCAAAATGTGTATTACTTAGGAAACTAGGAAACTATACCTAAGAATGCTAGACAAGCGTATTATCATAAATTAAGCGATTTGTAAAGGAATTGGATCCCAGATCGTGGACTTAACGGCAGAGACTGGAAATGCTCCGTTTATGTCCGTCCATAATAGTGCCACCTCGAGAAAACAACTTCTAACTTGATTTCCTGACACAAATGGATGGCGTAGACACGTGTATGTCGCTAGTTCCCGGCTATTTCACATTGGAAAGGCCGTTTCCAGCAGCAGTGAATTATTATCGGGATGCCGATAATAATTATTCTAATTACAAAATTCCTTCGTTTGTGAGACACAGACATTTGAGCTTAACCATTCACAGGTTGGTTTATAGCCAGTTACCAATTAAACCGTGTAAAAATCTCAATTTTTTTGAAATAATGGGGCGCCTCGTCAAAAAGATGTGCTAATAGTGCTTTAAATATAACACAAGAGTCATTTTAAATTACAATGGAGTCATTTATTTTAGGCGGTGCCTATTGACCAGAATTTTAAGGAGTATTAATAGGCTAAGTGTAAAAAGTAAAGTAACTTGGGCAATTACCGAATACAGAAAGGGATTACTTCGACCCACAATATACACTTTAATTGCGATAATTTTAACTTATGTGACTAGTATTACCTAGGACATAAAGTCTAATGGGATTTATGAAATAGTGCTCCCAAAATTGCAATTAAAACTATATAATCATGTATTCTCCGACCGAAATATGCTTTTGCTTTAGAGCGATAGCAATATGATTTTGTTCACAGGATACATTATACCTAGATTCACGAGAATTATACAGATTTAAACTTCGGTCAAACTTTTTTTACTTTTGTTGTGTTAAATTGGGTTATTTGCTTGAACAAGATTAGTTTTAATATCCATTGTATTGTTTTTATAACCAAATCGTTTGAGCTCTCACGAAACTGCTGGGTGTTTCTTCCATAAATAGATCAGACGTCAAGCCAACTGCACTAAACCAAGAACTCTTCATACAAAGATTGAATACTTTCCTTGGCCCCTATATGGAAACACAACTACTGGAATTACTACCAAGGAATAGACGGATATCACGAGGAAAATGTCGTAGCAGTTTTGTGTCCATTCCCGTCTGGGCGTCCTTTTGGGTATGTTAGCATAGCGGCTATCTGTCGCGAATGCTGACGCGCAACGCCAGGATCTTAGCACTATAAAATGTGGTAAATAAAATTACGGAAAAAATATCCAATTACATATGTTCGATATCCAAAAGAAAAACCTGTTAATATATGTTTCGTCGTAGAAGGCGCAATGGTTGAAATGGCATGTAAACAATAACATTCCACTCCGTAGAAAAATGCATTAGCGCAGGAGGCAATACAGGCTGAAACCCAGAGGATAACTACGATCCGTTGAGCTCGCCGAGCAGTACGAAGTGATGGTGCCGAAGAGGGTACACAATTGCAATGAACGCTCTATATTTACGGTAAACCAGCGAGAACTGAGCGATATGTACACGCCAATCCCCAGAACGCTTGAGATTTTACCAAAAGGATTCTCCGAATGGCCAGTTATTGGTAGCCGCTAGCCACTGTGCTTGGTATTCCCATAAGCAAAACCTGGGCATCATATCAGCAGAAGTAAGGCTGATAAGAAAAGCCTTGGTAACTTCATCAATCTGTGTTTCTTATGCAAAACCACAAGGCATACGCATTAAGTCCAATAACCATTATTGTGTTGCAGGCCCATAGAAGTGTAGAGGAAACAGTTAAGGCAGTAATGGTAGTATAAAAAGTGTATCAGGTAGTGTACGCTAAGGACAGCTTTGTTGTGGTAACATGGTTATCATACTGTCATGTCAAAAGTTGAAGTTTCTGGTGAAATAGCTTCAAGTACTTCGTCTTCAATTTTCCTCCATTGTGGAAACATAATGGCTTCCTTAAAATTCGTCTCATATAAATATGATACGAGAAATATAACCAACTCTCCAATAAACTTGCAACTTTGCGCCAAATAGGAAAACTAATGATGCACAAGGTTCTAATGCCACGGACACCTGATACCACGCCCATACCTTAAGGATTAAAAAAAAATATCATTTTTTCGGCTCAACTGAAATATATTGATTAGACTTAGAAATTACAACTGACGAGTAACGTTAATTAAAGGTTTGATGAAAAAATTTTCTGTTTCGGGGATAATTTCATTCCATAACCAGGCTTTCGTGCGCCTTCGTGCCCCTGTTAATGTATTTACCATTGCGGTTCAATTATAAAACGCCATTCATATTTTAATCAATAAATTGTCATTAACCTTTTGTGGTAGCTTTCAACTTCTTTCATCTTCAAAAAGTGAGAGGTTTAAATCACAACAAGTTAAGCACGATAGGAGTTAGGAAAATTGAAAAACAAAACCTTCATACTTATTATTGAAATTCCCTATACCAAAGAATACGCCTTTTAGAAATGCACCCCATGTTTTAGGAAGATTTCGGCGGATTTTATTGTTTTGCTGAAACTGCCAGTGCCATTTAAGTTATTTATTGTTTTGCTATAATGCTATTTTAAAATTATAACCTATGCTAATATTAACAATCAGCAAAGTTTTAATTATAGAAGCAGTCTAAAAATGAAACAAGATACAAGCAGAAAGAGAAGAGTGATTTTTTTTTATTACACAAGTATATTACGGTAATGTAAAGCACGAATGCTGTTAAATGACGTGTAGATATTATGATTGTTCACTCTTCAAATGGAAATAGAATGAAATATATTTTTTTCTCGTAGGTGTTTCCTGACGTAAGAAAGAAATCATTAGTCGATATGATAGATGTGGGGGGACCCGAACGTATATGTCGGACAAACACAAATTGGGGTGCAATGTATCCAGTACAAAATGATGCCTACGATTCATTCGACTTTATTTCAACAAGACAAACATAACAGTGTCAGTATTTTATAGAAATAAATTCTTAATATTGAGATTGTTACGGAATGGATTGGTCCTCGCGATATTATATGAGATAGATATCACATGCGCGTTCTAATCAACCCATAGGGAAACATATTTCCCTATGGGAATCATGCTTCCCTATGCAAATTATGAATATCTTCCAAGTAGATCGAACTTGTAGTTAAGATTATGCACGCATAATATACTTAGGGCCAATAGTTCAGATGATATAAAAATATAATTTGTAAGACTAAGGGAATTAAACGTGTAAACTATCGGGACGCGATGGTAATCAGTGATAGATATTCATCGATAGGTCTAGGAATTGGACCTTAAACCTATGAATATCAATCGCTCGATTAACATCACTCCTCGATACCTCAGACGGTTAGAGCGCCTGACATACATTGGGTTCGATTCCCGGTCGAGATAATGATGATTTTCTCCATTTCTCGATCATCTCGAAGAAAAGAAAGAAGAAAAAGAATAGTTGTTGTAGGCTATGGGGCATGTCCTTCTATGCTGTTGTTTTGTGGTCTCCATCGAGGGGCTAGGGGGAAACCAAGTGTAAATTCATAATAAATAATTAAACATAATATAACCGTCTGTTGCCGCAAATAAAACTGGCACATTTTCTTGGAAATGAATAAAATGTCAGTTTAATTTATTTTCCCCAATATCATTGACCAATAGATACAATAGACTTCAGCAAAACAATGGAGCTAAAGATATTCAATTACCGGCTCGGTATGCGGTGTAGAAAAAACACTTCAGATCCCTTTTCATCTGGGAGTGCAGGACCGTTGTTATATTGTCTCGCGGTTGAAAAGACTCGGGTGTTACCAACTCTCCTATTTTAGACGAAGTTTTTTTTAATGACGTAAGCGCAAGTTACTCATTCGCAAATAAATAATTCTTGAGCTTCTATAGTGCGTGTTCAATTAACTTTGTCCATGTTTTTCATCATTTATTCGAAAAGGAAGAAAGACAAACACCAACACATCATGCCAGAATGTTGCTGGGCAAGCTTTGACCTAACAAACTTTGTGTAGAATTAAAATCCGAACTTATTGCTTAACTTCATTTGTATTCGATTTACCGCGCTTTCAGAAGAAAAACTTAAGGTCAACGACCTATATTATAATGTAAACTGGTTAGTTATTGTGAAAGAGGACGGGTATTTGTTACTCAACCCGAATCGTGGAGGTAGAACACCATGGCTATATCTTTAGTTAATGGTTTGTTGAAGTATATAATATCCATGCTTTAATCATTGTTAAACTTAAAAATTAAAAAAAAAAAATTTTATTAATTTTTAAGAAAATGGCAAGTTTATATGGGGCAACAGACGGTTATGTCAGGTTTAATAAATTATCAAAGAATTTTACACCGGTTTTGTCTTATCCTATGACGGGACTACGGAATTTGTTATGCAGCTTGTATTTGTCTACGCCCATAGTTTTGCTCAAATCTTAAATTTGTCGATAGAAGTCGGGCACAAGGCTGTGGTTCACGAAAGCCTTAACATTTGTTTGATTTCTTATAAAAAAAATAACGGTTTTTTTTTTTAAATCTTGAAATTATATTGCGTAATTCCAACCAATATGATCATTGCGCATTACATTACAAAAAATGAACGTCAGCAACAAACTGCAGAAGCAACTAAACAAATATGATTTTTAAGCTTGGTTTGACCAGACTGCAACTTTGTTTATAATAGTTGCATGTTATTCTAGTTAGTACTGGAAAAATGTGTTTTTTATTCTTGACAAGCTTGAATATGCAAACAATGAACCGTGATGAAGCTTTATGTTTTTACCGGCTTGATATTAGTATTTTTGTAACGTTTGAAATTTAAACAAAAGAAAATAATTAGATACATTGTTCAGGTAAATAGCTGGGTATACGTGGCTACACAAAATAGGACTTATTCGGCTTTTGTTGATCCGCCCGTAAAAGTATTCCGTAACTGACGGTCAAGCCGATTAAAGGGGCATTTCGTGATCCACAGCCATCGTCCCCCCGGACTTACCTCAAAAAAGTTGAGATTCGTATCATTGGAACCGTTACATTAGTAATCCATGAGTGCCAAATCTTACATGTAAAGTCGGAGTGTCGATACGTAATTCGCACATTTGGATTTTCGTCTGTAAACGGACAGAAATTATAGCACAGTGGCCTATGGGACCGTGGAAAAACGAGCCTTGACTCATAACACAAAACCGCAAGTCGGGATCAGCTAACAAAGTTGAAAATAAGCTTCTCTCAGGATTACCTAGTGTAACTAAATTGAAATAAAACAGAAATGCTACTTTAATAATATAATATAATAGTTTTTTTAGATAGCGCTTTATGATGTAACAGTTCTCCAAGGGCTGTTGGCCTTATTATTATTAAGCGCCATTAGGAAATCGTCACAATCATTTCACTTCATCTAGGGGGCTGCCGGTCAAGCGCACATCCCTATCAGCAATTAGATTGTAATATCCCCCATAACATGACAGCTCCCAGATTTCGCTTGGGTAGGCGAGGCAATGGAGATTAAATATCTTGCCAGCGACACGTGGCCACGGCGGGCTCGAACTCACGCTCTTATGATCACGAGTTCCTGACAATTTCCACTGGACCACACGCGCTCTCCATAAGCCTCTTACTCTCTAAATTTCGTAGATTAAAATGGAGGACAGATCTGAATTTAGATTAAAATTTTAAGCTATTAGTTATATTGGAATCTAAACTTGAATTTGCCCTTAATAGCAATCCAATAGATAATTTTTAATCTAAGAAATTTAGAGAGAACGCAAGCGTCACATAAATAAACAAGGATTTACAATTCAATTTTTATGAATCATTACACTGAAGATTTGACGATAAGTATTTATAATTCCAATACTTTCAGCTTATACCACAAAATAAACTTATAAAAGAGTCTACATTCTTACTTCAGGTACTCGTCCATAATGTCTTTGGGCTCCGATCCTTGGATGGCATGTTTTGCAGCTGTAGGTGAAGTGGTATCGCTTCAAGTTCTTGGCCCGGTCAACCTTCTGCCTCGTTTAAAAACTACACATGAAAACAAAACGGAGAACGTTTCCACCACCCATTTGGTGAGGATTGCAGAAAGATTTTTTTATCACGAGTCGTCTTAGAATGAAGATGCATGCGTGTCAACTAGGTTTATCCTGAATAGTGTTAAAAAATAATTGAAATAACATGCCATATATGTCGTAATACTATGGTCAGCGTACTTCCTTTTGTCACCTTGTAGGAACTTTTGACTGGTCAAATGGTCAAATAATTGATGTTTGTGTTCCATACAATTTAATCTACGAAAAATCTCTTAAATGACCACTTAACTTCTACTCTTCCCTGTACCATCATATGGTTAGATTGGATGACATGTAGAATAAATCTAATGCTAAACGACTGTTAACGCAAATATGATATAATTGGCATATTTTTTGATCGAAGGGTCATTGATTGTACTGTGCTACCGTGATCCTGTGACGGTTTGTCAAAGGTTTTATGTAATATTGATCGTGGCATATCTACACCTGGAAATGGGATATCAACAAGATATCTCCTCATTCTGGTTGAAACTTTTAGGCCATAGATAAACTTCGTATCATTGGTAATTCCTCCCTTTTATTTTGTAGCATCCATTTGGCAAACCATGGACAATAATAAATTAAAAACGGCTCGTTCGTGGCAAGTATATAGGTCATTTTTTCACCTTCGCCTTGCTAATATGAAAGAGCAGGAGGGAGGTCTTGGCTGCAATCTTGAAAATGACACGGCTGTCATACTATACCCGCTCCGTGAACACGAATAAGTCTGTTCACGCGATTTAAGGTTATCCCGACTCTTCCAGACTGACAGACAAAGTGCCGCCCTGTGCGTAGGCACTGCCTATTTGGATGCTGGTCTCTTTTTTTCTCAAAAACGTTAAAAATCAGTACCATATATAAAAAAAGCAACATAATAATAACGTTAACGCATGTGATAAATCGTTTTAATTCTCCCCGGAAAGCTTTGCTCTCACAAATACACCACACATCAAGCCAAATATACTGAACCAAAAAAACTCTCAACCCAAACTAGGACCAGTTTAAATTTTGTTTCATCCAATAGGACGAAGTGTGATTGCGTTGTCAACAGGTATATACGATACACAAGAAAACTGTAGTAGCCGCTTTTGTATTCGTTTACCTTTGGTCGTCCAACTGGATACGCCTGCATAGTGGTCAAGTGCTTCGAATGTTGACGCGCAACGGCCGATCTTCACGTATAAGATGAGAGTAATCGGATACGGAAGGATAAATCCACTTAGAAATGAACCCAAAGATATCAGGTGCGTTGATATTGCTTTGGCATAAACCACACAGTGGTGGAAATAGGGCTGATAGAGAGTTAGTTCCAGCCGACAGAAAACGCATTTATCAGTGACATGATGCAGCCAAAAAAAGCCATACTAATTAGACAGCCATTGAGCTCGTCGCGTAGTAAGAAGTATTTTGTGGCGAAGAGGATACACAATCGCAATGTAACGCTCCACATTTACGGAAAACAGAGAGAAAATGTGCAGAAACGGTACCCCCCCCACCCCACCACCCCACCCCTCCCCCCCCCCCCCCACCCCCCCCCCCCCCCCCCCCCCCCCCCCCCCCCCCCCCCCCCCCCCCCCCCCCCCCCCCCCCCCCCCCCCCCCCACGCTATCCCACGAAAGCTTGCAATTTACAGAAAACTTACCGAATGGCCAGTAGTGGTAGCGCTTAGACAATGTGGCTGGTATTCAATATACAAAGCCGGTGCATATCCGCAGCAGTAAGACTAATAAAGAAAACCTTTCGTATACTTCATCATCCGTGTTGCCCTTTGAAAAACAGCGAGGCCACAGAGCATTCAGTCCAATGACCACTTGTGTTACAGCCAAGAAATGAAAGACAGAAGCGATGAAACTCTCCAATTGGTAGATTGCTGAAGCCATATTGTATAAATCTGAGGAAAGTTTGCTTCTTGTACGAAGAAAATGCGTGTGACTTTAGGGCGGTTCATCATAGATGAGCTCGAACATAGATAATGATCAGGCGAAATGTCGATTGTGAAAAGCCAACGAATTCCTAGTATGTAAAATATCTTACGTTCAAACCATCGCAACATGCGTAAAGACACCTGTAGAAATCATCTTACCATAATACATGTACTGTTCCCGAAACGTAGAATGCGGTTTCGTCGATCTGTAAAACAAGAAAAAAATCCATTTTCTACGTACAATACACAAATCGAGTATGAATTTAAGAGGTTTTTTTCTTACGTGATAGCAGTAATTAATAGGACTAGAACTACTAATCAAGAACACGAACTCTATTCAACATTCCTGTAAACATACTTACAGGCCATATCACAGAACGTCATAGATATCACTAGGTCTATGGTAGTGGCACTCATAAGACTATCTCTTGTAACCAAAAATATCCCATCCATACTGTGCATAGTTGTTGATTTAACCAAAAACAAGGTGCAACTGAACAACTGTGATGTTAATATACGGTGTGAAATCGTCCAAAATAATATACTTGATTATTTATATCACTCACGGTAGCAGTCAGCGAAAGAAATATACTAAGACTATCCTGAGATGCATGAAGAGGCTGTGTGTTATTTATATCATGCGACAGAATCCTATGTGAATGTACTCGATTTTCCAACTCATACGGCCATGTTTGAGACCCTGGGTTGAGAGTACGTAGTAAGTAAGTAAAGTCTCGTGCCGAGCGAAAGCTCGTGCGCGGAGTGGCCCATTCTCTTTCTTAGCGTTTGGGCCAGACTCCTCCGTATTATGTTGCGGTGGGGGTTTGCCACTCCTCCGCACAGCGAGTCTGTTACTTTCACAGCATTGACTAATGCTGGTACCCATTTATACACCTGGGGGGAGAGGAGTAATTAAGGTAAAGTGCCTTACTCAAGGGCACAACACGTTGCCCGCAGTGGGACTCGAACCCACGACCTTTGGATTGCGGGACGAGCGCTCAATCCACTAGACCACACATGCCCTCAGAGTCACAGTATTTCAAAATTATCTTTACAATTATTTTTCCTCTACCTTATTTCCCAATTTAACAGGGTTTGAAAGAACCAAACCATTAGATATCCATCTCTGCAAAAAAAATTGTCCGCGCAATCAGATAATTGTATAAATGTACGATATACGTCAACATAGCCAGTGTTTGTCTTATCTTGCACTATACGTGTCCTATTAAATAGTTTAAATAAGTCCGAGATGGTAGGGATAAATTATTGGATAGGCTTTTTCAATGGGTATTCATAACAAATGAAACAAGTCGAACAGGTTCACCTTCGGACAACTTTGAGAATATCAGTCTTTCGTCAGGAGTATAGCTCTGACTTCATCAGGATAAAGGAGGAATAGTTCATTGGTACCTTCAGAGCCTACTTTTATCCGTTTTAAGATAAGCACTCCTGATATATATCTCCCCCTGTGGAGGTGACAAAAAAGTCACCTTATGCAGTATCTCTGTCTAGATTAGTGTGTTCTGAGGTCTCTGGGCTTTGGACCAGACTTTAGCGGGTTTAAACCTGGTTTTGTGAGCGCTCAACCATTCCACTTCCCTCAGAGCATATTGCTGCGGTTGCTTGTAGCTCCATCTGTCTGAATGCCTTTGAGTTTGGCTGAGCCATATGACATAGCTCGCTCTGAGTGCAACTTGGTTGCTTTGTATAACGGTTATAGCTCTCCACTTTCCTTTAGGAATGCCCAAGGATGCCAGACATTTGTTGACTGATGTATTGCAGAAACCTCTGCTTCCTACTTCTATTGGAAAGTAGTATGTAGACCATCCTCTGTTTTCACAGTCAGCCACTAGATCTTGGTATTTCCCCTTCTTTCTTGCATATATGTATTGGATAGGTTCTCCTCCATAGGGACCATCAGCTCTATGATGATCACTGTCTTAGTTTTGGTAGAAAAGATGTGATATCTGGTCTCTTAGCCGTCTCAGTGATTTCTGGATGGAACACAATTTGTTTGTATTCCTCATCCATCAGGATATCCAGTCATTGGCCTTCTTCAAAATGTTTGTTGGCTCTGTCTTAGGCATTGGTAAGACTGGTAGGTTGTACCATCAGCTGTGCGAAAGGCTATTTAGAGATGGAGTTCAGATTCTCAGGTGTGATGTTTTTTTATTTGTTTTTTGTGTTTTTTTGTGTTTTTTTTTTTTGCCTCTACGACGTACGGTACCAGACTTGCAGAGATTGCTTTCAGTGTTTGGTCATGGCGCCAGTTGTATCTTCCGCTTTGTAATGAGTAGCTACAACCATTGAGGGTGTGGAACAGTGTACAGTGACGATGATGATATTATTGGCAGAGTCCAAGATTGGTCTTGCCCACAGCTTCAGATTGGCAGGGGATGGAAGTTGATTATGAATTGCGTTGATGTGGAAAGTCAGCTCTGGCGTCCAGACATACAAAAGTTTCTTCCAGGAGGTGTCGACATGCTTGACAGACCTCCCATGTCAACCACTGCCATTGTTTCGCACATCTGTAAAGGTAGACCAACATGTCTTCTTCCCATCGTCTACATCTTTTTTTAGTCCGTGAGGGCTGAGGCCTTTCCCCTTTGTTGTTGATGACTCGTGTCTTTGATCAGCGTTGGTTCTTTTTGTACCCAAGACCAACTCTGTCCTCCGTCTGACCTCTAGCCATTTCATTCAGAATTAATGGTGTTCTGTCGTTCATTTTTTTTACACCATTCCATCTGCCTTTCGTCTTTTTACTTTCCATGCATTTGCTGTAGATTGTCTGTGTACTTCCATCGTTAGAGACTTACTTGGTCAGATGGTACTTAGTTACCTGCATACATTTGACTGATGTCGTTAGCCTTTTCAGTTGCCGGCCATAGTGTTTCCTGCTCCTGTACAGAGGGCTGGTGGTGGTGCATCTTCTTATTCCTCCATTGCTTCAAGGTGAATTTGGTGAAAGTAATCTTCCAGACTTTCGAATATAGGACATTGTGAAGTTAATAGATGGTGAACACCCATGTCAGTTTGGGTACAATACATTATTTCTAATCATCCATAGCTTAATAAGCCCACTCAGTTTACTTGAATATTAGTTGTTTGAAGCCTGTCTGGATGCTTGTGCTTACAATGTCTCTGATGTTATTGTCCTTCAGGTCGTTTAGATCAGCTTCGAGGACCGCATGGGATGACTGTGGATATAATCAATCTGTGTCCGTCTATTTCTAGGTTCGGGATCGTATGCCACATATTGCGTTTGTTGTCCGTCGCTTGTTCTGCGGTTGGGCAGAAAAATGTTGGGGACAAACTTCTTCATGGAATGAGACTTTTTGCATTTGCTTGGTTGGCTTTCATGGTCCAATTGTCCACTTGAGGAAGCTGTTCACTATATTCAAGTTCTTGACATACTTATGGGCTCCTATCTACGAGGGTCAGGTCACTGCGTAATGTGTCTTTGGCAGATAATATGATGTCAGATCCTCATGCATACCGCGAGTGTTTGGACTGGTCTATGAATCAAGACCAGATTGAAGACGGGCCAGAACAAGGATTGCAGGAGAGGGGCAGCCTTGGAAGGCTCCTATCAAGCACTGTATTCCCAGTCGTTGTCCCATTCAGTTTGTTTTGACACATACGAACAGCTCATCATAGTAATTAAATAGGATTTTATACTGTGGTCCTGGAAATATATCATCCTCAAAGCAACTGAACCAGATAATTGTTGGTACTGTCCGCATTTTGCAGGTCCAACCATTCTTTTTGGCATCTTTTCTTGAGCATTTCAGTTGTGCTCTGTGTGTTTGTTTCACACATCTGATATTTTCTCCATGAATCCCTTCTGAATGGATTGGTCGATACAGACATTTGTTTTCTGTCAGGGTAGTTGGATGGTTCTTTGAAGTCGAGAATACCATTTCCGAATTTACCACTAAATTCTTCAGTGTGATTGGCCCTGCAGCAGGAGGGGTCACTAGTGTTCACTCTTTGGATATTAGGATGGTTTCTCCCGCTCACCGTATTTGCGGCTGTTTCCGCATTAGACTACGGGCGACCATGACCCCCCTGCACCCCGGGTATTTTTGGAGACAACCATTTTTGTGAAGCTAACCATAAGCACTGAATTCATGTTGTCTGCAAAAATCCCACCCTGGTAAACGGTGAGGGCGCTTTTTCAAAATGGCGCCAAAATTCCACTACCCCCCCCTTCGGCAGAGAAGTAACCAACATGCCTCGCACAACACAGAACCATCACAAGGCCTTGATTTATACCAATCGATAGCTATGATCCTCCTTTTCCATTGATACCAAAATGATAACCAACATGCCTAGCATTACGTCACAAGACGTCCTAAAGTTCGCATATTAGCAAAATTGTCCATTTCCCATAGACACACATAGGGAAAATTCAATTTTTCGCCACAACTGTTAGGAATATCCATTTTCTTTTCATGCGGTTTTTGGCCTACTTGCTGGAAAATGACTAGTTTTTATTTTAAATGCGAGATTTTGTGGTATAATAATGTTTTTGAGGTCCGCTAAAACTTACGAAATAATCATTTTCCACCCATATTCAGTACATGTTATTTTTCATATTTTCCCTTCCCCTCTTTCCATCACCCCTCTTACTTTCAAACATTGACTGTCCTACATTATTGTTGTACTGTGACATCTTGTCCTTTTTTTCTACCCTTAAAGAATAAACTCATAAGCTACCCTGGAGTACCAATTTACAGGAATCGGATGTTGCATAACGAAAATCACGGGGGGGGGGTCGGGAGTTGTTACAAAAACGGCTCATGTAGACGAGGGTTAAGGAAACGTACAAGTGTTCGATGCTTTCCTAAGCCTTGGTAGATTGACAGATTTGCCAGAGCACTTGTATGAGAGATTTGTTGAGGGTGCACATCCAGAGCGCCAATAATTAACCCTGATTTGGACCAGGCCGGTGTGTGCCAGAGCCAGAAATTCCTCCACCATATGATCATGGTTGAAAGTAAAATCATGTCACTAGAACAAGTGGCCATCAGGACAGGAGAGTTGATGCACAAGAGTTGTCTGATATAATACTAGAGGAGAATAATCGATACATAAGAAGACAAGACATCACTCAGAGAGAGGAGGAAATAGAGCATCAATTTCTTCCTAATCAAAGAGCTGCATTTAGCTCGTATACCAAGAAACACGCATTTTTGCTTTAAAAGATTCGCCATTGACAAACCATGCTTATTAAAATTGGCATTCTTCTCATCGTATCCACCCGTGTTCTCAAATGTGATCTATCCAGAGTTGGGTACATGTCTAAGCTGCTTCACTGAATCTGTAAGGTTTCTTGACTGTGCATTGTTGCACCAACATGGGCAGCATTAATAGTATGCTCCATGTCCTGATCTGCTTCCAGTTAGACTCACTTCTGCAAGGAAACCTGATATCGGCCGTTCTGGATCCAATCAGCTGAGACAAACCGCCACTCAGCCCACCGAAACCATCCCCAGGAGGAAGATACTCACCAGGCTCAATACCAATAGATGCCACTTGGATGACACAAGTCTTTCTTTCCACAAACCAACTCCCCCAAACTCCTTAGGACTATTTCAAAGGACCGGACTTGCCCTACGACTACTCCGTACCTGACCTAAGCGGTCAGCAAGCTTGTCTCTGTCTCAAACACCAGGGTGGCTCCAATCCAGATACTTGGCAGCTATGCTCATCATGCATGCTACGCTGCTGCATGTATAAGTTGTCCGCCTGAGCTGGCCCCGAACACGCCGACGGAGGCACAATCCACACGGGTCAGCTTTTGGGCTGAACCCCTCCCAACAGGGCAAGCATATCCATCACTAACCAGCACCGGGCAAGCGCCGTCGATCTCAGGGCATGCAGGTATACAGGGTTAATGGGGAAAAGCCCTTGTGGGGGTTCAGGTGCAGAAGAGGGGACGGCGGAAGCTCTTGAGGGGTTATGTCCTATCTTGAAGCAGATGAACTATGCTGAAAGTGGCGGGTTCAGGAGCCGAGGCCCCCAGATAGCCTTGGGTTTTGCATGTTTCAGGGCAGCCGAGAGTCTTCGGTTATCTCACAATCAGAAGGGCAGATGAAACTATTACTGCCCTAGGGGGGTCCAGGTTCGGAGCCTGTGGAAGCTATTGAGTTAAAGAAGCATGTTTGAGTGGCCTTCGGGAGAGGATCAAAGTGATCTCATTATCCTTGAAGCAGATGAGCCTATACTGCCCCTGGAGTTGTGGTCAAGGTGACGGAGGCCCCAGAACCTCTCAGTTTTAGTATGTTTGAGTGCTTCGGAGGAGCTCTCAGTTATTAGCATTTATCGTGAAGAGATGGGAGGATGTGAACGTTGGCAGGTGTCCAGGGTGCGGCGCCCCGGAGCTTTGGATTTTAGCATGTTCAGCGCATCCGGAAGGCGCTTTCGTTACCTCACAATCATTGAAGAGAGCACTATACTGTGGGAAAGCTCTTGAGTTACAAATAGCCTGTTGAGTGCCTTCAGAGAGATCTCGGTGATCTCATTATCGTGAGCAGAGGATTATGCTGGCCTGTGCACAATAACAACCAAAAAATACACCCTGCCGCCCCTAAGTGAACTGGCTCCGGTGCGCTAAAAGCCAAAAGCTGCGTAAAAAAGCCTTTCTAAGTAAATCGCTCTCTCACCTTTCTGGTGCATTAGCGAAAAAAAATGTGAAGGTAGCACTCACCGGGGTTAGGGCTATGCGTCAAATTCTAAGGGAGGGGGGACCGGGGGTGGTTGCGACCTGAGGATATTTATGTGTATTTTGAAAATATTGTGCCCACAGAATGCTCTAAACGTTATGGTTATGGTAAAACAGTTGTCATTGCCATCATTCGCCGCTGAAAAAACCGAATGAAAAATCTAAATTCTTTAACCTTTTTTATCAAAAATTAAAAAAAAAAAATTTCGCCTATTTTCTGTGGAATGGAAAAAATGGCCAATTGGTCGCCGACTCGCGATGAGACGTATTGTGACTGCCATACTAGGTATGTTGGTACTTAGTTGGTATCAATGGAAAAAGAAGAGGATTTCAAGAAGGGATATAGTAAATGGGTTTATAACTGAACCTGTTTCTTGCTGTTTCTGTATCGAGATATATTAGGTGAGTTGAAATAAACAAGTAGAAAAAGTGCGGGAGATAACAGACTGCCCTACTTCAATGTCGCTAATTCATTAGGGGTGACTTCAGACCAAAACCGCCTGGCAACGGCGGCTCACAGCGTTGGGTTGAACTGTGTTTTATTAGCGACAATAGAAATAGAAAATAGTTCCAAATGAAAACCAAGAGAACTTGGGAGCGTTTTGATGGTTTGCCCCATCATGCATTATCTAGACTAGTCCATGCACGAAGTACGAAGTAGACGAGCGGGGTGTGATACATTTCACCGACTTTCAGCGCGCGCGAGGTAAAGCACAAGCTCACTGCAAGTGAAAGGCGGCACTTCAGATGAGACAAGTAAAAGTGCACTTCCTTTTAATATTTCCTTCTCCGAATTAACCTTAGAATAATGAAAAGAAAGGAGACTTTGACTTTGCACACGTTCGACAAGATATATTGACATAAATCTACACGGAGAATAGTAATGTCAGTCAACTTATCAACTAATTAACCATGGTAACGGCAGGCTCCGAGATTTTCGAATTATCTCTTTTTTGTCTATTTATTAAAATAGTCATGAAAAATTCCGATTCTTGTTTGGATGTAATTAACAATCCATAGGATCTGTGTAATAAAAATCCGGATTCGGAAGTTTATAGTGGTTTTCTAAATGAAGGATATGTAAAAATACAATTAATTAGAAAATTGATGGCGACACCTTGGGAAATCTCTGAGTCAGCCTTTAACGCGTACGCTCTTTTTGGTTTGGATTTCCTAAAATGTACTTGTATTGTCGCGGCTGCAAACCGTTGTAATTCTCCATGAAATTGTTTGTGTGTTTCTCCATAAAATATATCAACGTATCCAACCAACTTAAACTGAACGTCAACACTCTCAGAAAAACATACAGATCTTTAAGTCTTTGATCCATATTGATGTAAGTGTAGTTCAATTGGTCACACCCATATATACAGAAATCACCAAGAAAACCGTGGTTGCCCCTTTTGTCATGTGTTCTATTCAGTTCTTCCATGAACTAGGGCGTTCTTTCGTGATATGTTGGCAGTGGCTGCTATCTGCTGCGACTGCTGACGCGCAACTGCCAATATCTCACGTATGAAAGACGCTCACACTAAAAAATCCTTTAAAAAGGAATGGGCGCCCCAAGGAGTGAGTCTTGTTTGGGTTTATCTATTGGTTGGGAAATACGTATGTAAGAAAGAAACGGTAGACACAATATCAGATTGAATTCGTGAAGTTTTATTGCAACTTGCTTAGTACAAAATGTTTGAAATAAGTATAAAAATAGATTAGAATATTGAAATACAAGAATTAGTATGAACAGTTTAGTTGTTGGTGCACCTTATCAGACGTACCTTTAGCATTATTAACCCCCCATTTGTCACCAACTTAGGGTCCCTGTCTGACTAACCGACCACAGGGCCCCTTTGCAACTATACCAGGGCCCCTTTTACTAGCTGCCCCAAAGTCCAAGGTCTTTTCTCATTTCGAACTAGCCAAGACCCCTTCCACACCTGTCTGGGAGCCCTTCACAGCTGTCACAGAGCGTCCTTCCCAACTAACACAGACCCCCCTTCTCTTATTATCTACAAAGAGTGGCCCTTTCCCAAGTAACTCAGGTTCCTCCTTCCAACTACCCAGGGTCACATGTCTACATTACCTCCACACCTATCCTTTTTACTATATGGACAAAAAAAAAACAGTACTAATACAATGCGTAAAGAAAAACAGTTGGAAAAGTAGAAAGATGCTTCCCAACTCCCCATCCCAACTACCCAAGGTCCTTTTTTGGTATTCCAATAATTGATTTCCGTCATGCGCTATATGATATTGGGCAGAAGCCACTTGACCGGAAAAAACTGGCAATATCCCTCATTTGCATATACCATGAACCCTCTACAGATTTCACCTTCTCAACCTCCCATAGTTCCATTTCCCACCTACCCCGGGGTTCTCTTTCCAACAACGCCAGGGTTCGATCCACATTATACAAGGGTGTTGCCAATCACCCCTTCCACCAACACAACCTATCCAATTCAGGTTCTCATTTTTCACCAACATGAAAATTGACAAAATTAACTTGAAAAAAAAATTAATTGTATTACTTTTTAGTTTTTACTTATTTGCTGCTCATTTTACATGCTTATTTTATTGTTTTTAATTAATTTTTGTTCGTATTACGATATTTTGATTATTTCTTTTTATTTTGGTTAAAAGTCATATTTTTCGGAAATCTTAAATACAGTATCATAAACTTTCAGGCTCTCATAATATCAGGCAGTCGTTGCTTCAATTTTAACAGTTTTGTGGCTGAGGGGGTTTTCTTAGTGGTTAATAATGAACATTTATGGTATTTCCCTACCAATGCTCCTGAACATACTCTGGGCGATCGAGGTTACAATATTCATCTTGAAAAATGGATTTTGTTGTTGAAGGAAATATTACTTAAAAGTATCCAACTGGTTTAAAGTCTTTGACGTCAACATTTATATGAAATCTTGAAAATAATGAATAATGAAATAGTGACCTTCTCCTTTTTTCGAACAGTTAACTGAAACTAACAATCCAATTCCATTAACCTTAATAATTTTTGTTATTTATTTAATCTTTTATATTATTTTATGTATTCTTAATTAATTTTAATTTAATATTGTTTTTCTTTTCAATTCTTATTTGTTTCCATCTTTTCTTGTTGTATTTATCTTTCACTCATTGTTCAATTGTTAATTCTTTGAATTTTTATTTTGTACTTTTATTTATATTTAAATTTATTTTCTTTTGTTTCCATTGTAATTTTGTTTTATATTATGTTACATTAGTTTATCAACTTCTGCTTTATTTTTTTATTATGTTAGTACTTTGTTTATTGATGTAGTTTCATTTAGTTGCATTTGTTATTATTTTTTACATTTATTTTTGTTCATTTACTTTAGGTTATTAATTTAATTTTGCTTATTATTATTTATGTATTTTTTACTTCCTTTTAAGTTAAATATTGTTTTTCTTTTGCTTAAAATATTCTCTGCTATTTGGTTTTTTTTTCTTTTTTATTTTGGAATTTTAGCGTTTCCTTTTTTTTTTCCCTCATTGTCATTGTAAGTCTTTTGTTTTTTTCATTTTGTATTTTATATATGTTTAAATTTATTCTTTTGTTTCCGTTGTAATTTTGTTTCATTATTATTATTTTCATTTTTTGGCCTATTCTATTCCCAACTTCGTGATCAATTTAAGCTGTGTAAAAAAAGTTGTTAAAAAGTAAAAATGGGAGGAAAAGGAGAAACAAAAGCAAAACAACGACATCTTTCATGGGAACAAACAGCTCAAACAAAAACAAAACTAAATAATAACAATGAAATCAAACTTCACTTGAGCCGATTTCGAACCAGGCCCAACGGGGGGAAAATAATGAAAGTGCGTTAGTGCCTTTAACCGCTGCTCTACATAGGTACTTTCTACTTACCGGTAATCGGCTGAATTATCACAAGGGATGGAAGACAACTCGAGGTCACGATTGACATGACCCACTATGGCGTGGTACGTGGAGATGCCCATTACAGAGTGGTTGTAAAACGTTAAAAATATTCCTTAAACTTCTTCGTCAAGGAACATGGAGAACGTTTTTCTTGCTTAAATCCTGCCAAAGAAATTAATTTTTAGGTCATCGGGTAATTTCGAACAACTCCGCATATATTTCATATTTGGAACATCCCTAATGTAACATATATCGTGATGTAACGGTAGAAATCCCCCATTTTGGCTACAGTTTCCTCCACGCGGTCCGGAGAGTGGGTAGTCTTTTTACAGACGGCGAAGACTATTATATTAGTCCGAAAACGAAGGGGTTCTATGGCGATTTTTGCATCAGAGGGTCCGTACTATATTTTGTTTTGAATCTGTAAAATCATGTACATTGGGTCGACCTATAGAACCTAGCTTAGAAAATTGAACGGTTTTGTCGGGTACTCCGGTGCTCGCAAACACTGAAAAGTAAGGCACACCCCGCACGGGGCCACATCCCTTACACTTACCGGACCGCCGTAACGGTTCCAAAGCCAAGCTATCGGTGCGCCCGTCGCGCCCCCTAAAAAATAATCCTATTATAAAGGGGGTAACAAAATAATAACGTTACCGTAGATTTTTGTTCGGGAGGAACACACAATGGTGGAAAAACGGCTGATAGATGTCGTTCCATCCAGTAGAAGACCGATTACCAGTGACGTTAGACAGGCAAAGAAGCCACACAGTGAACCATCCATGAGCTCGTCGTGGGGTAAGAAGTTGTGGTGTGGTGAAGAGGATACACAATCGCAATGAAACGCTCCACATTGACGGGGTACCAGAGAGAGATTGTCCAGAATAGTGCACGGTCAATCCCAAGAAACTAGAAAGCTGGAATTGGACACACTGCTTGACCCGAATGGCCAGCAACGCTGGCAACGTGTTTGGGATTCCATATACACGAAGCCGAGCAGCAAATCAGCTGTGGTTTCAGGCTAATTGAGAAGGACTTGTAACTTCACAATCTGCGTTGCTTTGAGAAAAAACAGCCGAGACAAAGAGCCATTGGATCCAACCAAAGAGGTTCTATAGAAGAGAGAGGAAAAAACGTTACGTAATCTTAGAAATTCATCGTCTCGAAGGTTTTGACGGAACACAAAGAAAAACATTAGAGTACCAACAATAGAAAGCAAATTGGCTTTGCCTCCGCTTTCTTCCACATACTGTGGGTGCCGCTTTTGGCATATAAATAATCGGTTATGATTACAAATTCATGTATTTGTGGTAGAGTGCTGGTGGCAGGGTGTTTGTTAATATAGGTGTACCTGGATGATTTGTGCGAGCAGCAGATTACTCTTTTTTCTCATAATGCAATGCGCGCTAGGTGAAAGATTGTATTCATTGAGGCGGTTTTATTTAAATCAAGGACGACTGAGTTTCATTTCATTCGTTGTGGGCCATGGGTAGAACAAAATTTAAACAACCATAGCACCCAACATCAAACAACTGAAATTTTGGCGGATTGTTGATCGAATTGACATTAGGTGTGTATACAAGCACACAAAACTGATAATTATTCCGTGCAATATTCTAAAAATGCTCAGCGCCAGCACGGTACAACAAACGACTGGTTTTGAATGCGTTTCACCCCCTTGGATCCAATGACTATTATCGTATTAGGAGGCCAATAGAAAATGATGAATAAATGGTGAAGTTTCTCTGTGCTGATTCGGATAGGATATGAAATATTGCCATACTCAAAGGAAAGGCTGTTATGCTGGCCACCCCCATCTGATATTTTCTATCTAGAAAAATTGAAGTGGGAACGCGCTTTTACTTTCAAAAATAATCAAGTGATATTACACAATTTGAGAATCGCGAAGGCATTTCTATGTGTGTCAACCATCAAGTTCACATGGTGGGTTAAAATCAACCCTTTCGCAACATCGTGCAAAGATCACTTGTGTGCATATCATATCTTACTACTTAACAACACGAGCACTGGCTCAACTTGGATATCGTATCAGTTACAATGTTTACATTCCTTACAAGATACGTTTACGGATCTAAGAATTTATTAAAATCACGTAATTTAAGTCCCTCTATTTATTTATGAGTTCTTTTCTGCGAAAATGAAATGCAGTGGCATAAAAGTACACACGTCAGTAGGTATAATCAGTCGAACAAACCAAGCCCCACTGGAAATTTTGACTCTGAAATACACTACTATGGCATCGAAAATTGTGATAGCAATACCACGGTCGGCACTGTCAACATACCGTGTACGTCGGGCCTACACTGATTACATTAATTGATTAATACATATCCTGCAATCATCAATATGTGCCATATTACAACTGTCCAAAATATTGCAATCCAAGATTATTACACCACGCAAATTTTACAATACTTACCTCTGTTTTTTGGCCAAAAGGTTAACATGCGGTCCCCAAGGTCACATGATGTCACAACATGTGAGACCAACCCATGGACCATTGGATCCAAGTACATGTATCAGGATACACCAACCATTTTTATCAAGTCATTCTGACCCTTTTCTGTTCCGTGACCTCTAGTACCTTTGACCCCATTCGTGAGAGGTAACTGTGGGGCACTAACCGGCAAGTGGATGAAAATGTTGCATGTCAATGTGAAACAGCGGCAAGAGTATTGTAGGGATAACACTTACAGAGAACATGATGAGATTTCCAGAAAGAAGCCACCCCATTTGTCGAACCCGTTTGTTTTGCATATTTGGAATGCTTACCAATGTCTTAGATCACACATGAAGCGAATAAGCCGAATACGCCGTCGTTATGTGTTAAGTATGGATTTAGTAATTTTCTGTCGTGCACGACAGAAATTTAAAGCATTGTTTTTCTCATGGGACGTATTACGATAGCAGCCCAAGTTCACAACAAGATTTCGGTTTTCTTTTTGACTTGTTTGTTCAATAACTATACGAAACTTCTCTGTAGATGGTCTACACGATTCCAGTAAAATCTCCGTTCACTTTAAGTGTCTAAGATCTTGTTCTTCTTCTCTTGGCGTATGAGGCAGCACTACTATTTGTAAGCGTTGAGCCAACTCACTGTGAGGTTGGGGTTTGCGAAATCAGAAGTGTGTCCACCGGTGGACGAAAGGTAGGGCCTCATTGAGAATGTGATCCGCAGCTGTGATGGAGAACCACATTGAGGCTGGCGATGGCCGCATCCCCCATCTGTGCATATTGCTATTGAAAGCGACCGACTCCTGTGCGGTTTAAGGTGACCCATTCCTTGCGTGGGAGATTGCTGCCAGGTGGTAGTTCTTTCTAAGGTGTAATCTAGGAGTTGATCTGGTCTTGGGGTATCTGCCAGGCAGTATCCATGTCTGTAAGATGTGAAAGTAGGAATGAAGGAGTTTAAGCAGCGGTCGGCAGAAAGATCTTTTGCACTCCCGTTTGTGTATAACCCCCCTGAAACCACTTTGCGGTGGAAATTTTTACCAAAACTCTTGTCATTGAGTGTGGTACATCAACATGACGACATAACAGGGAAAAAAATTAAAATCGGTTGTACCGATTTCAAAATGGCGCCCAAAACCCGCTTTCTGCACGCGCCGCCCACGTCCCCCCCGAAAAATGAAAAAAAAAAACACTTCCCGAAGTTACTCCAGTACGATTTAAGGGGCAAAACAAATTTTAATAGCGCCACCAAATTGGCTTTAATTATGCTAAGTTAGCATAATAACGCCATGTCCGATGTGATTTTTTTCCATCAAACATTCGCAACGGATATCAGGCAATTACATAAAATTTTGGTCAAAAGCAATGTACCGTTAAAAATGCGTACGAAAAAACAAATGTTGGGTCCACTGGACCCCCTTATACACTTTTAACATTTGGGTCAACATTTTTTTTATCGCACTGACACACAGACGGACAGACACACACGCACACACTACCAAAGTCAATCCCTATGTGCCCGCTTGCAGACGACACAATAAAGTATTTGAGCTTTCTTTTGATTCAGTGAAATCACAAGTCTGCACTTAAGGGGTTTGGAGCGAGATAAAATTCGCCTATAGCATTTCTCTTTATATTTTGATATACGGTGTTTTCATCTATGCTGATAACATTTTAAAATAAAAAAGGGGGAAATTTTTTAGTTTTTCATTTTAAAAATTTACTTGTTACAAAAAAAGGTATTTTCTGACAGTTTTTACTGGTAAGTGTTCTATGGAGAAATTACCAAACTGTCGACAAAATTCTTTCATAAGGACAAAGGGGATCGGCTTATAGAAAACTTTCGTTTTCACATATTTTTATGCACAGAGAGCGCTTTTTTTTTTGAAATACCGAAATAAAAAATATGGTTTCCGTCTTACTTTTTTAAATAATTGAAAAAACGAGTTAATTCTGGAATTTCGCAAGCAATCTTTGCTTTACTGTGCGTCATACACGTTCAGAGTCGCAACGACTATACCAGTTCCGGGGATCACGCGCGTGTTACTTTGGCTTGTGTTCACCGCTAGGGCGCGTTAAAAAAAAACAATGTTTACTCATTGTAGCTAAGGCTACAAAAGAAAAAACCCTGTTTTTACGGGCCGACCGGCCCTGATTTTTCACTTTTGCAGAATTTTTTTTTTTTAGTTTTTCCAAAATCATGTAAAATTCAGCCTGTTTTTAGCCCAAATTTAGAAAATTTGGCAAATTTTTTTAGAAAATTGCTGTAAAAAATGTCATTTTTTTCTCTTGATTTTTCAGATTTTGGGGCTATTTAGGCCAATTTGAGCTCCAGAAAAGAAAAGAAATTTAAAAAAAAAAAAAAAAAAAAAAAAAAAAAAAGAAGAAATTAAAAAAAAAACAAATTCGCCCGCGACCGGACCCTACTCGAAGGTCCTCTCGCCGTAAATCAGGGTTTTTTCTTTTTGTCTCGCCTAATCGCACTTTTTATTATTTGTTTATTTATTTTTATGTTTACATATTATCTTTCCCGTGTTTTCGGCACCGCTTTCTATTGTTTTTATCATTGAAAATTCAAATTGATCATATTATGCTTTATCTCATTATTATACTCTATTCTTTTTCCTTTCTTCTTTTTCTGTTCATAATTTGTCCATTTTTCTCATAACCGTCAAAAAGTGAAATGGGTCCTTACATTTTAAGACGTTTCTACATGCATGAACTATGCTTTGATTTTCACATTGTGGTTCATATTCACAGTAATCAGGATTCAAGCGTCATTTTAATGAATTGCATTTTGGTACATTAGTATATTTTTTTAAATCATGTTTGTAAGGTAACACCGTAATGCCATGTTCATATTTAAAGATTTGCAAGCGAAACAATTAAAAAAAAATACAATTAATGTGCGCTTCATATAGTCTTATCTATAATTTAAATAACAACCTTCAGTAACTGGATTTTAAAAATTAGCCAAAAATTGCAAACTACAGTAGGACTAATTATGTGAGTAGATATGTTCCGGTCCTCCTGTCATTCGGATCGACTGTTCCCAACAGCTTCTGGTTCCGAACATGGGAATCCCTTTTAAGGTTTCCTAAATTCATTAATTCTTTTCAACATTACAGCACCTAGAAGAGCGTTATACCGCCGATAAAAACGTGTCGAACCTACCGCATCCCCACATACGATTAGCGGAATGTGTGTCATTATTTTGTGTTTTTTGGCGATCTCACTGTGAAAACGCAGAATATCACATGTTCTGAACTTCTGTACACCAACTAAGGATCTCACACAGCCCTTTTTGATTCAGACGCAAAATAACGGTAACGTCCTGCTACACGTGCTTTTCATTTACAAGGATAATTCACACTTAAAAAATTACATGCAGTTTCATTAAATACTGTAAAAAGCTTTGAAAGGCAGTGTTTGGCTGTAATTTGGAATACAGCCAAATATTGTAAATATGTCTATTTTTCAAAACGATATAACTAATTGCTCGGTTAGTTGTGAAATCACTTATTTGGCAAAGATTATTACTTGGTTCAAATTTTACCAAGATGAGTACATTAAAAACTTGAATGAGGAGATTCACAAATTCATTTCACGGTTCGAATAAAACATTTCCCAAATGTTTCACCTTATTCAAACTTAGGTTTCTTATATACTTTATTACACCGTTGTTCTTATTGTTGTTGTGGTACAAAAATTAGAATAGAGAAAACAATTTTGGAAATATAACTTACATCGAACCCTACATCATTATTGATTCACTATTATTTTTTTTTTTTTTTTTGTTTTTTTTTTTTTTTTTTTTTAAATTGTTAAGCTTAAATAGAATTCATTCATATTTTGAGATAGTTGTGAGCCAAACCGATCTAGTTGTACCATTCCGGTTGCCAAAAAATGGAA
>JAMKCH010008591.1:0-48246 GCA_023653785.1 Ophioderma brevispina
CTTATATTGTGATATCCCCCTAACATCTCCCCATTTCACTCCTGGTGGAGAGAGAGCAAGCGAAGTAAAAGTGCCATGCCCAATGCACAACACCTTGGCCGCAGCGGGGATCGAACCCGCGACCTTAGATTCACGGAGCCGGTCGTCGTATCCACTTGGACCACATGTGTGTCTCACATACTTTAGGTGTCGTATTGTTTGTTTCAAAATAGTTTGATACAATCAATTATTTGTTATGTAGACCCCCCTTAATTAATCTGTACTACACTAGAATCTTTACAAACAGAAGTATGCAAATTTGCGCCTCACTTGCTCGAAACGCATTTTGGCAATCAGTCCCAGGTCCGGCATAGAGGTTGGAAGTATAAAAGACTAGAGTCCGACATTCCATCTTAAATCGGTCGAGCTCCTGGTGGGACGTTTGGATGTTTACCGCCCAAGCCGCGCAACAACTGAAACTTACGGCACAGAAAAATGCACTTTTCTCGTTGATTTCGCCAGTTGGCCCCTCGAATAAAAAATGATTCCTTTTATATCCAAGAACATTATCAGGCATGTGGTTTATTCAGAACGTTTTCTCGTCGCAAGATCGGGCACGGAGTTTTTTGCAGATTTTCAACATGGCTTCTAAAATAGCAATGGCTTAGCAGTGTCTAGTTGCTACGACGATTGTGACGTATTTTAGCACAGTAGTAGTACACAGTTGTAATATTGTTTCTGGTATGAAACGTTGCCCTCGATAAGTGCGAAAATAGCGTCCGCCTGCTCGGTCGTTTGTTTGTTTGGTAATTCAGAAAATAAGCGTGTTCGTGCACATTCTAAGAAATACCCGGGAACAGTCCAGAGGTCCCAGGGTCACCCAGGGCCTCTATATGACAACACTCTCAAAGGGACTGCTATTGTGATCTGCTGTCAAAATAATAAGTCCTCTTTTGTTTCATCAAGTTAAAAATACTAAAGTGAGGTATGTGGAGCGATGTTTAGTTTGGTATAAGGTACACGACAGTCCAAACCCGTTTATCCGGCCACCATTTATCTGGATCCTTCTATTATCCGGCCGGCGACTGGCGGCTGTTTGCGCCTGCTGGTGTATTTTTTCTATTCTGTTTCTTATCTTTTTTTCGTTAACCACCTATTTTTTTCCGTTGAACTTGTAATAATATCTCTATATAAAATACTTACCAGGGAAATAAGGGCTTCCCACGTCCTTTTATCGGGTTCGTTTTTTTGGGAAGTTCTCGGCTACAACAAGTTCAATACGGACTACATCCCTCATAATCATAGCTGTTCCACCATGACTGTGATAAAAATGCGCAATCAAAAACTTTTTCGCCAAAACGCTGGCCCGATGGCACATAGCTCTACGCCGTCAATTTAACCGTAACATAAACACCATACGCATGACTGATTGTGCCATCTAAGCACTATAAATGGACCGATAAGAGCATCAATAAATCGAAAAACAAAACGTATAATGGAAAAAAATAAATCAATTTTTTAGGTTTTTTCTTTTTTTAACAATTTTTAATTAGAATTCCTCATCGACTCATATCTAGAACCACCTTTCCAAACCCGGAAGTCATTTAGCTCAACGGCAGCTTTCCAAATTTTGGGCATCGTTGCACTTTCTAACACGAGCTTTGTATAATGGAAGTTCCTTGTTTTTGAACATGGATTGTAGATCCTATTTCAATGATTTAAAATCTGGTTCTCTTGTGGCTGGAACTGTTACGGTGCCGTGTAAATGTCCGTCGGTTTCGGAGTACCCGTGGCCGCCATTAAATAGGCAACGATCGGCCATGCAGACCAGGTCAGGAACTTGACAGACATCATTCCTAGGCCCTAGATTAATTACTCCAAATGATATAGCAATAATTAAATAACATGCAAACAATGGTATAATTTCTGTTTTATTTCTCACTAGCCATTTCATATCATTCATAACATCACAATTTATTCAGTTTGTCATATCAATATAATTTATAAAATAACTTGTCACATCCCAATAAAAAAAATCCCTACTGAACTTCACTGTTTAGCCTGTGTTTCAGCATCAATCGCATATCCGTCAAATCGCATACCCTTATGAGTGGCCGTCCCCTGACCCTGTCCGGAAAAACGAGGTTGGACTGTATTATGTGACATGATGTCACCTCATTTCAAACCTGGCAAATGTTAAATTGAGATAATCAGTACATAGGTGCAGAAAAACAAATTCAAAAAACTTAAAATGAGCATTATAACTTCTTTATTTGTATTATGCAACATTTAGGGTGTCAATGATGTAAGGCATAAGCATCTTTGTTTGGGTTACTTGTATGATAACTCAATCTGACATATGTGATGGTCATATGATGTAGATATTAATATATAGGTCTACTGTTCAATTCCCCTCTTTTCTCCTTTCTTTTCTCCTGCTTCTCTAAGGACAAGCATGCATAACATTTCCTAAACAAATTAAATATGATTAAGAAACTACTTAGTACTTTATGTGTTGGTGAGCATATTATCTTTTAATTATAATCCATTTCTCTCCCTCGGTGCAGTGATCTCATAACCTTGACGCAGCTTTTAACGCATCGTCAGTATTCGTCTTTGTGCGGGCATGCTGAAATGTCGTCGCTTTAAGCCAAGCGCACGCGGTTTTGTTGACTATCATCTCGTGCTGGACATCACTGACACGGCGGTAGCTGGAATGGAATATAGATGGCTGATGACAAATGAAAAATACTTTCAACTGTAATGCACCTGAGCCTCTTTACAGGCACTCTAACCATCTATGCTATCTAGGCGTGATGTAATTTGATTTAAAAAACGTTTCACAATCTACACAGTTTTGTTTATACATCTCCTTCAACGCTCTCCGCTCGTTCTCCTTTTTGCACAATCTAAACTGGTCGTACCCTTTACCTATACATGGCTATTTGATTGAAGTGGAGCCATTCTTCATTGTACTGTACAAGTGGAAATTTTCGCGCTAACATTAATTTTTGCGCTTTTTGCGCACTTCCTGAGCTTGCGCGAAATTAAACCACCCGCGAAACTTTATTTTGTGGTGTAGGTCTAATGTATGAAGCTGAAAAGAGCAAATTTAAAAACAAGCAAAAATGCTAAAAATTTCTGAAACGCGAAAAATTAAACGCGCGAATATTATCACTTTTACAGTATCCCTTGTAAATGTGCTCTTACTTTTCAAAACCATACTTATTGAATTGCTTGACTTTTGCTCTTATAGCAGGAAATATATGTCCCAATATGAAAACATTATTTCAAGATATAAGCCGCCTCTTCAGGTGACACATTTCCTGATGATGCATTTTTATAAATACTTCTAACTCTTTTAATCACTGTTTCATAAAATGCATACCTGGCACTAGTAAAATTTATCTTATTTGTAAGATTTCCATATTTTTGACAGCAGAAAATCTGCTAATAAGATTATTTTAATTTTTTGCAAGAAAAAATATTATAAAGTCAAAAGAACATGTCAAAGTTGGTACGTATGCCCTTTGTCACCCCTCCCCTGGCTCCTTCAGGTGGCACCCTAAGGCAGGCTCCTGGACCCCATCAAGGCAATGCCCAAAGACCGACCTCTTGGACCCCATTTTGCTAGCGTTGAGTGCCATTGTGCTTACCATGTGCACTCTGCACTTTCATAAGTTTAACCAAAACCCTACCCCCTGGGGTCTATCACCTTTCTACAGACGCTCGATTGGCTCCTTCCATGAATTAATCAGGATAATAACTGTGAGTAACCCAATCAAAATAGACTGCCATATCTGTACCAACATTTAAGGTTTTCTTACCATGTTTCAGATTGGGTTATTTGGTGTATCTAGTCAATATATAACCAAATTCTGGCCGGTAGCCCTCAGGGGGTTAAGATTTTTGACTTTCCCATGTTGGCAGGTACCTGTAACGTGATTATTTTCGCGGGCGCGTGTATAATTCGCGTTTCAGCAATTTTTAACATTTTTGCTTGTTTTTAAAATTCGCCTCTTTTCAGCTATCCTACATAGACCTACACCCAAATAAACATTTTCGCTGTTGTTAATTTACGCGCTAGCTCAGAAGTGCGCAAAAGCGCGAAAATTAAATGTAGCGCGAAAATTTCCCACTTTTGCAGTATTTATTGTTTTAATAGAATGATCACAAATAACAATTGTTTAATTATAATGTATTTTATGTTTTGTCTTGTAAAAATGTTGATATTATAATACCACAATGACACAATGTGACACAATTGTCCCTTGAGGTTCCACCTCATACTCATCACACCTATCAAATTTGTATTATATCGTCTTTTGATCAAACTGTCCAACATGGCTGCACACTGTGAGTGTGCCGGTGACTTTGTTACTACCCACAGCAATCCAAGACATTTTCCAACAGAGAAACCTTCAACAACTAGCGATGTGATATGATGTTTGGCTAATTTAAAGCCACTTCAGTCATTTTTTTTTTTTTTCCAAATTCCAAATGCCAATTTTGTCTCTAATTGCTGTGGTAGGGGTCATATCAACACCTAATTCTGTTTTATTGTGAAAACAGACACTTACATTTTAAGCAGGTCTTGAGATGCCATTTACGACTGTTTCTGTCTATACCTAAAAAAGTCGGATCATGACTTTTATTTGTAACCAAAAGCATAAAATCAGTTTTTGTTTGCAAAATATGGCGAATTAACGACTAGCCCACTACAGGGGTCCTTTACGACAACAGACTTTGAATACAACATTGCAAACATGGACTTGATGAAAATAGGGGCACGCTTTGTTTACATTTGACGAATCGCTGATAGTGGCTTTAAAATCAAGCACTGGGAAAAATGGGTACAAATTACTCACTAGGCTTTTTCCAAAGTCCTGTTTGCTTTTACGTCAGTGACAGATGTTACACTCTATGGTCCTGTATCAACATAGATCGAAGGATTTCAGTGGGACTTGAATGTAATTAGTCTTGGGCGTGTTTTGCACAGCTCTGACTTCCTTGTGATCGCAACATGTGGTGGATATTATTACACTTTTTTACCCCCAAAAAATGCTGCTTTTGAACATTTATTCAAACACAAAAAATTTTTTGTTTCATTCATCTTCAGCACTAAACAGGAACCTTCCTACAAGAGACATTTGAGTGGGATCATGCCAATGAATAAGTGTCTTTTCACAAGCGTGAAACAGAGGTTATCATTGTACTTCAGAATTTTTTTCCCGTATGTCCAAAGATTAAATAGTTTATATTCTGGCCGCATTTCAAACGGGCCATAAAGTAGCTCTCAAATCAACAACTGGTTGTGTGCATGATATTTGTGTATGGGAGGTTATGTTTGCTCTTGAAAAGAAGACTGGAACAGGTCTCTATAACTGCATTGTAAAGCCCATGTAATGCTTACAAGAATTCACATAACTGTACATTGAGGCACAGCACCCCCAGCTGCGTCCATTTGCTTAAATTCAATGAATACTGGTGTGAAACAAGGAATGGAACAGGGCTCTGCATAAACAATATAGTCAATGGTTCGTAAAACAGTCGCAGAACTTTATTCCAATTCCTTTGCATAGAAAGGCATTTAAACAACCATAGCTGATATTCCCATAGTTTGCATGGTCTGTATGGTGGAACACGTGCTTTTCTGCTCATTTGGTGGGTGACCAGTCCATAGACTGTTAATAGTGCACACATTTATAAGATAATATTGCCTACATCAACCACATGATTGCAGGCACTTTTTTACAGTGCAGAAACGGATAAAATTGCTCAAACTGGTACTATATTATACAAGATTATTTTAAGAAAGGTTAAAAAAAAAACTTGAATATTAATGGCGTTGGTTGTGGCATATTTGTAAGATGACAGTTTGTACTTACATTCTTCAGGATACAGCAGTGTCTGGAAGTTTTGACTGGTTTTGTTGCACATCTTATCAAACAATACTTCAAAACATAATATAATTATAAAGTTATGTCACGCCCATACGCAGGTGTTTGGGGGGGGGGTAACAGTTGTTCTCCGCTACGCAGCCACCCCCCCACCATCACAGAAAGATGTCCCAAGTTCCGACTTTTTTGCTCAATATCTTTTTGATAAAAAGGGTCCAAAATTTAGAGAAATTTGGACTAGAAAGTCCACTTTTGGTGATGATGATGTTCAAAAAGGACGATTATTGTATTGTAGGGGGTATAGCTCCTTTTACCTAAAAAGGTCCAGTTTTGGAAAGTCCCCCCCCAAAATTGAATCCGGTCGTACGGCCACTGATGATTGCATCAAAAAACCACACAGTAGATAAATCCGAAGGCGACATGGCAGGTAAGGTATTCTCCAAATCAAAATAGTGAGAGTCTGATGAGAACCAGATTAGAACAGCCCGAAGCAGGGCTTTAAGTTGCCCAGTTTTTGTCACAATGCTAATTGAACCGATATAAAAATACGTCACAGCTCAATCATATCCTGTCACATATTAATGGGGTGCTTATATTTCAACATGGATGACAACCTCATAAACATGAGTAAAAGGGTACTCAAGAGTGCTAGTGTCAGTGATGTACATGAGTATATCATCTATGGTGACAAATAAAGCAGAAATAAGTAAAAAGGCACTTTTTAATTTTGTGCTATTTAAATATTGTTTCGGGTCATTTTTTATGATGGAAAATGCAAAACCCATGTGATAAGCAAATTAGGGTACAAGAAACCAGAGTAAATCATTTAGGTTTTTTTTTTTTGCAAGTCCAGTGACAAGGTTACTTGTACAGACTGTCCCAAAAAAAACTATACAATCAAAGATTAATTTTTTTTGCCAAAAATTTAAGTTCATCTCATCTGAAGTTTTACTGATTCTTTTTAGGAGTATTCCAGCTTTCATGAGATTTTTAGTTGGTGTAATTTGGGGGTCTGGTTCAGGAGTTATGGCTAATTATCTGAAACAGTTGAAAAACCGGTTGGGCCAGTTTCGGCTATCCTGATATCAACAAAGTTACCATTGAAAATCACCATCAAGACATTCTTTATTGAAAATGAAAATAAAAAGTAGGTATAAAGTGCTGTTTCTTGTGATATAACATAATTTATAACTTTATAATGTCGCAATTGCTAATAATACATGTAGCATTGGGAAATTCAACTCGAAACAGTCTTGTTGTCTCAACTTTACTCCAGGTTTCAGCAGAAGGTAGAACCATAAAAACACCCTTGTTGAAAGTAAACTGAGACCTTTGAACACAACCATCCTTTCCTTTATTGCTCTACTTTGTTGAACACTGCTTTCTTCATCATATTCCTCCCTGGCATCTTGGAGGCAGTGGGGAATAGGGGAAGGGTAAATTGTCCCTCTACATTAGAGCGTTGTCCACCCATTTGTCCTCAACAAACTTGTAGACTGTTACATTAGTTTCAGCAGTCAAATTCCCCAGCTTTCCATGAATTTCATGATTATTGTCCCCCTCAGAGTGAGTCCCTCATTTCACCCACAACATAATAATTTTTGTGCTTTCACTGAAAAATAATAAATTGATTAGTTCCATGCATGATAATACTTTCACTCTGATCTGCACAATATTCTTTTGTTTGAAAAGGGTTCAATCCCACAATGATGCTACACGCCTTATACTGTTAGTTTCTTGAACCTTCAGGTGAAACTGGCCCAAGTGGTATTTTATCCTTCGTGTTCAACTGACAATATCTCCGCTAGGGTTCATCAAATTGGATGGAATAAAAGCGAGGATTTAGCTTAGGATCTTGTCTAACAAATAAAGTCAAAATATCTGGCAAAAATGCACAGTTTATATTTTTTACAATTTTTAGTTTGATTGTATAGTTTTTATCGGGACAGTCTGTATATTCATGATGAAAATATAAATGCCCTATCATATTCACCAAAATACCTGAAAGTTTGCATGGTAACAGCTCTGACATTGCAAGTGTTGACAATTTCATTTCTTGAATTATTTAGGTATACAAGCTTAAGACAGGGTATTTTCAAAGTAAGAATTGACCATTATCAGTCCCCACTATATGACATGTTAATTGTATTTCCAACTTCAAAATGTTTTGAAATCTCCCATGGACTGGGGAACTGAAGCTATGTGTTTTGGATCTTTGGAAATTACCTCAGAAGGTGTAAGAACTTACTACATGAAGTAGACATGTGCCTTTGCTTGTATGACATTTGTCATTCCATCCATACAATTCAATCTAACCGACATCAGTTTTAAGAGGCTGCAGTGATCAATAAGTCGCAACTCTCATACATGATACAACGCATGTTTCTATTATCATCTGTAGGTTCTGGTTCACATAAAAGAACAGATTAAAGGTGCTTGTTCCGATTTATGTCTATTGTGTTCTCTACTTGGTATGAGAGCCTGGCACTTGCACATACACCCCATCAAGTACCGTGGGAAACAAACTTGCGGTTTTGATGGTAGAAGCAATAATGCACGTTGCAAAGCCCTATTCAATACTGTGCTAATTAATATTGATGGTTAACCACTAAAACGGCATTTTTTTTGTTTATATCTTGAGAATGAAATGGATTTGAAGGCTCAAATTTCAGGACAATAATGAGAAAAATACGGCCTTTCATCTGATATCAAAATATCTACTACTTCCGGGTAAATCGGAGGGGGTCCCAAAGACGATCGGAACACGCACCTTTAAATCTTACGAATGGCAATCATCCTCAGGTGGTACAAATGTTGTCTCAATCCACTCCACATTAAAGGTGCATGTTCCGATCGTATTTGGGACCCCCTGATTTACCCGGAAGTAGTATCGATTTTGATATCAGATGAAAGGCCGTATTTTTCTCATTGTTGTCCTGAAATTTGAGCCCTCAAATCCATTTTATTCCCAAGATATAAACAAAAAAAACCACCATATTTATGGTTAACCATCAATATTAACATAGTAGTGAGTAGGACTTTGCAATATGCATTATTGCTTCTACCGTCAAAACCGCAAGTTTGTTTCCCACGGTACTTGATGGGGCGTATGTGCAAGTGCCAGTCTCTCATATCAAGTAGAGAACACAATAGACATAAATTGGAACAAGCACCTTTAATCAGAGAGATTTTTCTGTATAAGTATACAACCTCACAGAATGAATAGAATCGTCAAAAACTTTCAATGAAGTGATACAAATAAAAAGTCGCACAATAATTTATGAAATTTAATTTGGATTTATTATTCACCTACTACATCCTGTGCAAATTTTATGAAATTTCATTGTGGACAAACAAGTTTTTCTTTAAAATATAGTTTTACTCGGATCTATCTAGAGATCCTGAAAAAGGACCCTATAGCATATAATCATGCCCTTTCCAGGCCTGTCATAGATTTGTCTGCTTCCAGGGGTGATCGCTTTTAAATGTTACTTCTCAGAATTGTCACTTCTTTGATTCTTCCAAAAATAAGAGACAATTTGTATAGACTCAAACAGCTGTAATAATCGGAATGATTTAATATTAAAGGTGGGAGACCCAATTGACAACCAATTCCCCCTCCCCACTTTTCTCCATCAAAATTGAGATTTTGGTATCAGAAGAAAGATATCTTTCTCATTACACCAGTGAAATTTAAGGCCAAGGAAATATGGTCAACCACATTAACACACGCTCTGCTTCGGGACAATTTAGTACACTTTTTGCATCTGCTATCCCAGCAGCTTTACCGATTTAACTAAAATTTGTATTTGGATGTTTAGGATGACATGCTTCCATTTGAGAGAGATTAAACGACATTTAAAAAAATCAGACCATGATTGGGTTACCTAGCTAATTGTTTCATGATGAGTGATTTTGTAAAAGGTCACTCTCAATCTTATTCTTAATACCACAGGGACCTGTGGAGTCCTTCAGAAATGTGATGTGATCTGGGAAAACCCGCCACATGTCGCACAGGACAGTTTTGAAAAAATAAAGAAAATAGCTTAAATCTGTTATATTGTACTTTATTTTTGTCAGATTGTATAAGGCGTAACTTTTGAAGTGTGTATCAAAGAAGAAAGAAGTAAACAGTTATGGAAACACAATATTTCAAATTCTGCAGTGATAGTAAAAACTCAAAATATAAATTTCTCACCATGTGGTGGGTTTTCCCAGATCGCATCACATGTGTTTGTTGCCTGATATGTACAAATCTGAGTGGAATACAATTTGATGATTATGCAGTGCCAAAGCAAACACAGACAATTGGTACTCAAAGAAAATAAGTCCTCTATTTTGTATTATGGAATATTGTGTATTTATTGTGTACATTGAAATTGTAAACTTAAAATGTTCTTAGTAAATAAATGTTGACATGTAAAATTGGACATGTAACGGTTGTCAGGAATTTATTTCAAACTTGACTTCTATTGGTAGGGTTAAGGTGAGGAAAACAAGCAATTACCTAAATACTAAACTGATTTAACACGTTTTGTTAAAGGTGCAACGAGAGATTTCACATATCAGGTGTCCCTAAAAAAATCAAAAGTACTGATTTGGCCCTGATGTAAAGCTTTCCATCAAAAATATCCTCATCTGGAATGATTAAGCTCAAATGTTTCTTCAGTACAAAAATTGTGAAATTTCTAATTTCGTATAGGAGCAAATACAAAATTCAGCATATGTTTTATATTGAAATATAAGCGAATTAAAATCACTTGTTTTCTTTCAAGACATTTCTGTTGCCTAATACAAGGTAAGTAACCTATTGAGTGTCTAATCTATATGAAATTACTATTATGACACAATATTTGGGTGCCACAAAATCTCTCGTTGCACCTTTAAGTTGTTGCTGAAATTAATCTAGTATATTTCCCATACAAATCTTGTCCATACAAGAATAGAACTCGCAATGCAAACAAGATTAGTCTCATGCAGAAATGCAAAGGAAAATACCTTCATGTGGAGATCGCAAGAAATCTGACGCTTCTGCATGCGGAAGTGCAACATTTGAACACACAACCCTTGATTTTTTGTTTTCAAAATTCATCTAATTTATGTCCAAAAATTTAGATAGGGGTATCCATTCGAGATTTTTTTTTTATAATTATACAAAATTTGTGTTTGTAGGCAACATTGACTTGCTTATTCCAAATCTCAATGATGCAATTTCGGCATCCTTGAGATAGAAGGGCGTAAATTAATGGGGTAAATTAATAGGGAAAATTTTGTAAACATTTCATATGGGGATAGAAAGATGTATAAACATGTTTATCTGGTCTTAAGGATTATAAAAATGGATTCCGGGAGGGGAGAAAAACAGTAGGACACCTGCTTGCTTTGAGAAGGATACTTCCAGCAATTATAACATTCATCGACTTCAAAAAGGTCTTCGACATTATACATCGAGGCAAGATGTTGAAGATCCTACAAGCCTACGGAATACCAAAGATTATAGCAAATGCAATTGGTACTATGTATGTGAACACACAGGCTAAAATTATATCAGCAGATGGGGAGACAGAATTGTTTGAGATCCTGGCTGGCGTGCTACAAGGCGACACACTTGCCCCATACCTGTTCATTATCATCCTAGATTATGCTTTGAGAATGACCATAGAAGGAAATGAAGAAAAGCTGGGTTTCCATCTTGTACAACGGAGAAGTAGAAGGATAGGACCAGTTATAGTCACTGACTTAGGCTGGTATTCTGAAAGGGAGACTAACTTTAGACCTGGGTTTAAACCAGGGTTAGTCCTACAAGAGGGGACCTTTTTTTCTTACAACCTACTCTAAAAAGTGTGCTGTAACGGGTGACACCCATTACATTTAACTTTCACAGTATTTTGAAAGGAAAAAAGGTCCCCTCTTGTAGGACTAACCCTGGTTTAAACCCAGGTCTAAAGTTAGTCTCCCTTTCAGAATACCAGCCTTAGATTTTGCTGATGACATTGCACTCTTGTCTAAGGAGATGTGTCAAGCACAAGAGCTACTACAGAGAGTTGAAACATCAGCGGCAAAAGTTGGCTGGAAGATGAACTTGAGTAAAACAAAATTCATGGGCTACAACTGCAACCAAGCAATAAGGTTGAATGATGGTATTGCACATACATCAAGTAGCGTAAAGCAGCTGCATGGCAGGAATGCAGCAAACTAGAAGTCAAGTCTTCTCAGGAGCTTCAACCTAAGACTCTTTACTGCAACAGTTGAGTCAGTCCTCCTCTGGGTGTGAAGCCTGGACTGTGACACCCAAGATCACCAAAGAGCTGGATGGCTGTTACACACGCATGCTTAGGACTGTCCTAAACATTCATTGGGAACAGCGGATGACCAACGCAGAGGTCATTGTGGGAGAAATATTTCTAATGGTCCGATTTGCTTCACATTGTTCGTGTGGGCATGTTACAACATGAAATATACATTTACTGTATGTTAATCAGCTCAAGGTATTTAGCAGAAGCTCGAGTGCTGATCCCCATAGACCCTGTATGCTCTTTCAATATTTCCGCTATAATTATACCCCAAATCTCAAACAAAGTAACATTTTTTTTACATTACTATTGAACAGCATGAAGAATATGTGCCTTCTAAATATTTTACCCCAGGATGACCTTGAACCATTTTTAGCCTAGTGTATAAAAGTAATTGTTCTACATGTAGCAAACCTTTTTTAATCTCTAGGACATGGTGAGCACCTTTTAACCCTTATGAAACATTTACAAATTTTGACCCTGATTGCCTCCTTCCATTTCTCAAAGTGCTCAAGGATGACAAAATTGCATCATCAAGATTTGGAATCAGTAGGTCAATGTTGCCCAGAGACCAAACATTTTGCGCAGACTCTTGTGCAAGGTCGTATGTAAGGTCCTATGGAAAATGCAGGATTAAAGATAGAACATGAAAGTCTATCGGAGGTGCAAAAGTGGTGTGCACCCTTAAGGGAGCATATACGTCCTTCCGCAGTGGAAAGTGCAACACCGCTATAGTTCCTTATGTTAACTTATATTTAAAAAATGGATGTGGTGGTGGTGGTGGTAGTCAATAATTGTTTACAACTTGTAGTCCAGTCATTTTCTGTTTGACCCAAAACAAATTGCAAAAGAAACAATTTTGGTGTTAATATAAAAGTAACTCCCCACCCCTGAAATTTGTCAAGTTCAAAAGATACATCGTATTATACATTATGGGATATAATTTGAAGCGTATTTTGACACCTCATTTGTGGTGATTGATGAAGTATTGTTGAAGTTAAGCCCACTTGTCCGAACCCACCCCAGGATTTAAAGTTGCAGTAAGCCCTACAGAGAAGGAATTTGTCATGCAGATAAGAAGAGGATTGCACTGATTTCATTCTGTAACAGTATGATTGTCAATAGGATTTCAAGTGGGCATAACCAGGGCCGTAGCCGCGGGGGGTGCGACGCACCCCCCCCCCCCCAAAAAAATGACAAAGGTCCGCTTTTTGATGTTGAAGGTCCGCTTTGTCATTTTGAAGGTCCGCTTTGCGATGTTAAAGTTTACCGCTTGGCTATTTTTTTTTTGTATTAAGGGTTGTGCTACATGGTATATGAATGACTAAGCAGTGGTTAATACTATTGCATTACGCACTGTTGTTGTAATTGTACGGGTTTTTGAAAGCTGCGATGATTTCATGTTCATCACCAACCCCTACCTTTACATGTACTGTGAAATTGCCCAAAACTAATATAAACTATAATAAAGTTTACCAAAACCAACCTAGTGGAACATGTTGAAATAAGAGGGAAACTTTTGTACAGGGGTAAAAAATGGGAATTGTTCGAATTGATTTAAATGATGTACCAATTTGTTGGGCTACTCCTAAGGTTTGAAAAAAAGTATAGTTTGTCTTATCTATGAGTTGTAGTTTCAGTACAATAGGCACATAACAGTTCAAGGTCGTCCTTTGGTAAAATTAAAAGAATGGGCCGACCTTGATCGGACTGGTTGTAAATTGTTCAATTGATCCCATTAGATAAGTAAATGTAAATGGATTCTTTGTTTGAACGTTCTATATAAGAATTACAGTGCTATGACTCATGACCGCCCATAGACCCTGTAGCCCCAGTCACATTTTGCATTCCAATTACGCAATGAATATCATAGATGGTGCAACCAGTATATTTTTGGCTCCTGTACCATTAGACGAACAATTTGACACAATTTTTATAACGAACATATATATCTGAAAATTTACCCCCATTGTGACCTTGAACCTATTTTGACTCATAACTATTGAACTACAACCAGCAGATAGGGCAAACTATACATTTTTTTAATCCTGGAAAGGTGACGAACACGTTGGCATACTTTTCGACGCGTTTTGATCCTTTTCATATTTTGACCCTTGTATAAATCTTGCCCCCTTAAAAATATATGTTCCACTCCTTTGATTTTGGTAAACTTTAGATGTTGTTTTTAAAGGTTTTTTCAATACAATTCTGGAGAAGATAATTCTTTTACAATTAGTTTTGGGTTACATCATCATTTTGACCGGCCTATTGAACATGGAATCCATGGTACATCGGTGTGTGATATGTATTGGGTCAACAATATTTTGATGAGGCAGTTTAATGGCATTAGACTTTATACACCTATAGGTGGGTCGCCTGATTGAAAAGGCGGGAAATCCATCAAGCAAGCGAGTATAGCTACCTATTCTCTTTAGAAAAGCTGGAAAATTAAAAATGGATACAACTTTGATGTGAAATGCACATGCTGTTCCTCAGTTGTCTTCTAGGTGTTTTTAACTACATACTTGATAAAGGCAGGTTTATCCTGCCGAAATGTCGTGCTGTTTGTCTTGTGTTTTTTCTTCCTGCCATGCAAGTTGGGATGAGCATTTTATTCTTATCTTTGCTGTTTTTACTCATCCCTCTATATACTTATTGGTATCCTTGTGGTGGTTTTCCCACTGAAACTGTTGGAACTAGTTTTTCACACTTAAAATGTAAAAATATTTTACACCTCTACTATGTCGTTTCACAAATTTTAGGGGGAGCACGTCCCCATTGCTTCACCGCGCAAAATGCTTTGGGGTTTATATTTCGAGAGTTATCTAAGGCAATGTTTCATATCAAATCATGTAATAACAAACAAACAATCAATAACAGAGTTAGCAACAAGAATTTCACAATAGATATCATCTTTGGATCTACAACTTTAAACTTTGTTACATCAATCTTAAACAACAAAAGTAACTCTTTGACAACTTCATTACATTTCGGACATCTGTTGCTTCCTCGTAGTATTTTAACGACATCTTTGCACTTGACACATGCCACTGATTTATGCACTAAACCAGTTGTTGCCCCTACTCCACCGGCTAGTCCTGCTCCATATCCATACATCGTGGCACTAGCACCTACTGCACCAATACTCTGGAGTGTGGCAACTAAGCTACCAGCAGCAACACCGCCACCAGATGCCATAGCAGAGGCCGACATCATACTTGCTGCGAACGACCCAGCAGTGATACCAGCAGGCGTAAACCCGATTAGCGGAAGGGCTGCGACTCCAATACCGACCAAAGTAACTCCAACTGCAGATCCAAAAAGAACTCTCATCCACATGGGCGTCTCACTTGTCGTTGAGGTCAGCTTAAATATTTCATCCGTTTCTTGATCTATGTAAAAGTCGTCGTCATCAAACCCGTCGATATCGTGCTTGCAGTAGGGGCATTTGCCAAACGGAGCATCCTGTTTGATCCTTATCATACACTTGATGCAAACTCCCAATGATGTCTTGGAAATAGTTTTTAGTTTCGAAAGGTCTATTCGATGTACTTCATGCAGCTGACCATTGCATTCAAGACATCTGTCCATGTTTTTACATACCTTTGTACACCGAAAGCATGCTAATGTGGGATATCCCTCACCCGAGAGTAAAAACCAGCAAAAGTTTCGGACGCCTGCTCTTTCCATGATCTACTGGTCGTTGAGAGAATCTGTTTGATTAACTCTCCGGTCACTGGATTAGTGAAGTACTCGTCACTATCATGTCCGGCAATTGTTTTTCCGCATTTCAGACACATTGTATTTCCGGGGTCAAGTTCAAACTTAACCATGCACTTGATGCAAACTCCCACTTTTCTAGTCATTGTCAGCAATGCGAGTTGTTCAAATACACCTTTCTACTTATGGCCAGTCTGCGTATGGTTCAACACGTGTCTTGTATTCCTCAACCTAAGAAGAATAAAACAATGATATAAACATGTTACAGTTATATTGATGAATTTTTGCAAAACGTGTTCTCCCATTCCCAGGTAAATTACAGACTTCAATTTGGCAGGACGAGTGGGGAAAATAATATTTCCTATAGACAGTGTCGGTGACTATAAGAGGAAGTATAGTGTTCTTCCCACAATGCATTTCTTTCAATACAATTTTTGCACTGGTTCGAAATAAAAATGGGGGCGCTTCTTTCTGGAAATGTCCTCATGTCTCTTTAAGGCAGGAAGAGATAGGGATCACTTTGTCCTCTGTTGTTGTTGTTGTTGTCTGTTGATGATGTTGTTAGCTGTTGATGAAGTTGACTTTTGTGAAATTGGTTAACATTTACCTGTAATATCCGCATACTTCGATGGAAGCTGATGGATTTCAACCAAACTTGAGTCAAAAGTGCAACATGGGATGCCTCATTTGGTGATGAGGTCAAAGATCACATACCAAGGTCAAAGGTCATGTGAGATCAAAAGAACCAAAGTTGGTTTAAGGATATTACACAGAAATCCTCATTTGTAGGCCCACAGGTCAAAGATCACATGTCATACGAGGCCTATCATTCTCAAACCGCGACGACCGAGGACCACGACTTTATTTTTATTGCGTCCAATAATAACATTGTTTTACAAGTTTTTTGCATATTGATAAAGACTGAAATTTGTTAATATAATATATAGTACTTACGTTTTGATTACTTTTGTCATTTGGACTTTGCAAGTAATAGTTACACTGTTTTGGTGCTAATACTTTTTAAGCGACCTTTCGTGATCCATGGTGACTTTGGAACTGTCTCCCTTACAATGCATTATTTCTTTAAAGGTAGACATTCATCATACAAAATAGTGAATGTTTTCATGAAAGAGTTATAGCCTTGATTAGCATCATAAGCTATCATATCCATCAATAATTTCTTCCCATTTTAGTATCAAAATATTGGTAAATGATCACTAATTATGTCGGCGACCAGAGGTGCTACCAGAATTGCTGAATTTAAACTATCAATATTGTTAGTAAATTCTTGTCATGGTGGCAAATTTAATATGATAGCATTGTACATTAGGCCTATGCCAAAGCCGGAATACAACTAGCCCTATATTATTTTCAAAATACCAGTAAGGATATTATATTTAACAATTCCCACAGTAAAATATTCCCAAATATGTACTTACTTTTTCTTCTATACAGCTTGGGCCTATAGGATTTAAAGACAGTGGATAGTTGCTGATGTGATATCCAGCCTATATTCAGTATTTAACATGTTGCATCTAACATTATTGCATTTCGCATATCTCAACACCGCGACCTTTGGACAGCGAGGCTCACAAAAGCTTAATATAAGGGCGCACAACACTAAATCACTCCACGTTGTTCAGGTAAAATAGGAAAACGTGTGAGGTATTTTACAGGGCTTACTGTATTTTGCGAAACGAACAGAACTCCCATTGGATTACACGCTTTATTCCGTCATGCATGCATAACGTGCATAACGGAATAAAGCGTGTAATCCAATGGGAGTTCTGTTTCGTTTCGTTTGGCAAAATACAGTAAGCCTTTTACAGTCCTTTGGATACCGGTTTCCAGTGAGGGTGGTATATTATAATAAAGTGAAAGAGTATAGCTTGATCATCGCTGAGATAATATCACAAAATTTTGAAATTCGATTCTGTGTAGAAACTAGCTAGGCCCTCGACTTCCGGCCCTGGTCGGCTCAAAATAGTGGTGACGCTGTTCATATGCCCTTTTCTTAAAATCTATACTAGAATTATATAAAAAAAAATACAAATTCTTTGAAAGTTTCACTTGTGATCTATAGAACAAACAGCACATTTCTTTGAAGAGGGACCCCAATTTTCCAAATATTTTGAGGTTTTTGCATGCAGTTGTATTGGAAATTGGCTAGTAAACTATACCTGTGAATGGTAGAGCTTGGAATTCTCTATGCGTCGTAAACGAAATTGGCTAGTAAACTATACCTGTGAATGGTAGAGCTTGGAATTCTCTATGTGTTGTAAACGAAGGAATTTTGTAGTTAGAATAATTAATATCGGAGATCTCCGATAATAATTCAATTGCTGCTGGAAACGTCCTTCCAATTTGGAATAACCATGACATTGCGCCATGTACGTGTCTACGCTCATCCATTAGTTGTTCCGTCGGTTCAGGAAGTGAAATTGGGGGTAATTTTCTTGAGGTGGCACTATTCCATCATGGACGGACATAACCTTAGCATTTCCAGCTCTGACATATGACGTTAAGTATAATACAATCGGGGATCCCAATTCTAATTACAAAATTGCTTATTTTATGATAAATACGCATTTTTGAGCATTGTCGTTCAGGTATAGTTTACTATAGGCAATTACCAACACAACTGTTCAAAAATATCAAATTTTGAAACTGGGGGCGCTCTTCCAAAAATGTGCTGTTATTGCTTTAACGGAATAAAGCGCACACAAATAACGAATAGCACCGCTACGAGACGAGTTAAAAATATCTGGGATACATAATCTTCGGGCCCCGCTTCGGGCCAACTCGTATCAGCGAAGCGCACTTCGGGACTGTAAATTTTGCGATTTCTAGTTTGAAAAACCTCAAATTTCTTTAAATTTGTCCGATTTTACATAAGATATCTATATTTTACATCTATATTTAGAGTACATTTGATCACAACGCGGGGTGTATACAAAAGGCGAAAACATGTTGCCGACAAAACTCACCCCCGGCCCCGGCCTCAAATCAAAATACCTTGTTTGCCGTATATTTCCACACCGTGAGGTATAGCTAGATATTTCTTTCAGAAAATGACATATGCTTCTCTGGGGTGTGTCTCACATGTATTCACGACAAACTATGCTTCAGCTACATGTTCACGAATAATGGATGGCATGGCATAATCCGCGGGGTACGCTCTAACAATCAAAGAACCAAAAATAGTTCTAAAGTTGTCTTTTCAGGAGAAACAAAATGTTTTAAAAAAATCTCTAAAGAACCTAAAAAATTCTCCAAACTTGAAAAGAACCGTATTTGGTTCTGTGGAGAACTTTTAAGCTTCAAGAGAGAAGTTCTTTAGAACCTACCAAAAGGTCAAGGATATTTTAAGAAGCACATTGTTCTAGTTTTTAATTATCTTGTTTAGAGGACTTTGTGGGTTCCTAAAAGAACCCCGTTAAGGGTTCTCTGCGAAGAAACAATAGAACCATTTATCTTAATAATATATCTTACAGACAAATGACGGAAACCGTGCTTACGGGGCTCCAGGATAGAAACCTCTGTCAAATTTAAAGGTGAAATTGGTCAGGACGGTCATTGAAAATGTGACAACAAAAATCTCTCTGTCACAATAGGCTCGCTTTAAAATAATCCTTTTTGATTTGGTTTGTTCAGAAAATTCAAAATGTAAAACATTTAAAAAAAAAAGAAAGAAAAGACTAGGCCCGTTGCAAGGGGCAAAGGAAGTAAAGTTTTACAAGACCTTGAAATTGAAAGCAGTGTGTGCATGCATTATACTAAATTTGAACCAAGATACTAACTCAGGGCATGTCTACATACGCATGCCATTTTTTATGTTTACATACAGCAAGACATGTGAACAATATAAAGTTCGGTTTCTGTAGACAAATAAAGGTATGAAGCACAAGTACAGGGAGAAATATGCTTATAAGCTGCTAAGCATTAAAAGCGAAAATAATCAAGTGAGATTTGAATTGTGAAGGACACAGAGTACTGACAGTGATGCCACTGCATTCTAAATTTGGGAGGGTCCAAGCACTGAGAAAAATCTGTCATAGGACTTGGAGTTACGTGGTTTCTCACAAAGCAGGTATTGAAGTGAACATATCAGTAACGTGAGAAATAATGGAGAAACAGAGTATTAAGATCAGAGGGCGATCAAGAATTTTCAATTAGAGGGGGCACCAATGTTCCGGTAGGTTCAAAATTTTGAAGAGGGGGGGGGGGTGGGGATGGAGGAGGAGAGGGGAAAACATAGTGCGACCGCTGGGTGCCAAGAGATTTACAGGGCGCCCTGCGCGTAAAAATGCATTTTTCCCGGCGGCGCCCTGTGCTCTGCAAAAAATAGAAAGGGCGCGCGCCGGGTGCGCCCCCCTAAATCCACCCCTGCAGATAAGAGCGATGACAGGCAGAACCCGGTAAGTCAAATAAAGAGCAATTTTTGTAAGTTTTTGTACACAATCCTGACGCGAATTGGCAGCCAGTGTAGATGAACTAGAACAGGAAAATATGATCAACCTTCCTTGATAAGGTGGCAATCTTAGCTGCTGCATTCTGGGCACATTGCAGTTTGTCAATATCCTCAGAGAAGATGTAATCATTATCAAGCGAGTCTCGAAGCGATACACCTCCTCTTCCTTACATCTTCTCTGATATCCTTGGAAGGGAAGCCCGCTATAATACTATTGCAGACGTTCATCAAATAGCTCCTAGATCACGAGCTTCCTTGAACGGCTGATTCTAACATTTTCAATGGACAGAGTTATATCTGCCGCATTTCTGGCACAGTTTTGATGTCATTTAGCAGTAGTTTGTTCTTAGTTAACCTTTCTCTGCTAACATCAACAGTACAATGCTTCACATTTGAGAGTATAGCTAATCGATCTGAGGGCTTTTGTATTTCAGTGTTATCTGTACAGAACATGCTGTAGAGATTGTGATTATTGATGTCTTCCATTGGAGCAGCGTGGGGTACGGACATCTCACCACTCACGACCGATCTTTGTGTAAGGCCCCAATTGCGTCATTAGGTTCGATGATTTACCCTCAACGATAACAAACCAGTGACGGATTTAAGAGTCAGCAGTGTCAGCAGCTGCTGACAGGGCCCCCTAAAATATTGCTCTCAGGGCCCCCCTCGGACACACTTTAGTCGCACTAAAGTGTGATATTGCGTTGCTTCTTAACGCTAAAGGGGCCCCACCATAAGCTGCTGACAGGGCCCTTTTCCTTAAATCCGCCACTGTTAAAGAAACTGCTGTCTACTGCATCAGCTGAGATAAGAAGTGAACCATTATTTTGTGAACAGTGCTATTCAGTCTATAGCACTCTTATTGCAGAAATGCAGAAGGATCTCATAAATCCATGGTGTCAATGCTCTGACGTATTCAGCAGAGCGCTTCGATTACAACACTACGACGAACATCTGGTTCATGGAAGCAATTCATGTACGTAGGCTATAAGTTCTCCGTTGAATTTGGAGAAGACATCCTGGATACGACGGCCGGAGGATCAGGAGGCATTTAACAATTAAAACCCCCCCCCCGAAACCCCACTTTTCGAAGGAATTTTTGCACACAAATTGGACGGAATACGCCATTTCTGCTGTATATTGACAGGAATCGTATAATTATAGGTAACAGAAATCGTATAGATGTGATTTGTACTAACCCCCCCCCATGCTCAGCTTGAAAGGAGTTGATGCACGCAAGTGAACAAATAGAAAGTATCAAAGGTAAGACAATAAAATTCACTCCGAATCCGACGAATGAAAAGCACCAATATTGAACCCAGTGACCAAGGACGTAATCCAACTACCCCTTATATCGCCGTTTTGCAGGTCGACTAAATTCATAGGTAACAAGGGACGAAAAATGGAAAGACCATATGTTCAAGTCGTGACCAACTATTTGGATGTCAAAAGAAGCGAGTTGACAAATGTCCAGTTTCGATTTTTTGGGTGAAGTTGAAATAATCAATGGTTGAATTCGGATGAGATTGTGCGGAATCGAACGGGACAACCTAACTCTGCCATGCCATTTTTAGTGTAAACTGACCCGGTCTAAGGTGCTTTTAGATTTGCTTTGAAACTAGGGTCATTAATATTGTGAAGCGCCTTGTAAAACACTAATGTAAAAACATGATCAGTAAACATGATAAACTTTTACCTAATACTAACACTTAAGTGAACAAGAGGGGGGGTTCTAAGGACCCCCTCCACAATTTGTTTTCGCGAGGCCGCTTTACGGGGGTTTTTGCTCCGATTTTTTTTTATTGTCTGACATTTAAATGCGCTTCTTTGCATACCAAAAAAATTTAAATCGGCCAAAGCCGTGTATGAGTTAATTAGTGGAGGGTCCCATGGAACTCCTCTTGGGCATAACGGCAAGTCAGCTGAGTAATATTTAAAAAATCAAAGAACAAAGCAATTCTTTTGCTGTATATGTCACACATACATATAAGTAAACAATTAATAGTAACATTAAAAATAATTAACCTTTATGTGCTGAAAAACAAACATTTCATCGTGGACGTTGCTAGACCGTTACTTGTACAAAGTCTATGGAAAATGACGTATATTTGCAACACCGTTAAAAAAGAAGGATTCCTAAAACTGCATTTTTTGTTAAAAATATATGTAATTTGGGTCTTCTAGAGTAGACATCAACATAAAATAAGTTTTCAAAAAGTTTGATGTAAGCGCATGGGTCATTTGAATTTTCCGTCTTTTTGCCCTTTTTCGCTGTTTTGAAAAAATGTTTTGCCCTAATTTGCAGCGAAATAACAAATTTCATTTTTATTGCCTGATTTGGAGTTGTCCTATGGGCCTTCTTAGGTGGTCTAAATCGTACAAAAATTCCATCGGGAAAAGGGTTTCCTTAGGGACCATGGACCCCCCCCCTTTGCACTAACGGGCGTGAAAACCCCTTTGTCACTTAAGTCACATATCCACAGTAGGTTTATGCTATAACCTCATGCAAAGAAGTAAACGGATTGGATAAAATGGGGTTGGCTTCTTTAAAATTGCCATGGAATGGGGCAATATTGGTAGTATACAGTACATATCACGATTGGAATTTAGGTTATATTGTAACAAATAAAAACAAAAATTTAAATATTGTTGAGATTGTATGAATCATAAATTAATTTTATTTATTTATTTGATTCGATCCTTATTCTTTTCAGGAATACTCTTTAAATACATACAGTACTGGCTCCCAAGAGGTCCAGATTGAAGAAACATATTTACAATTTTACAGAAAAAAAAAATGAAAAAATTTGAAAAAAAATATAATGAAACCACCAAAATATATGAACACATTGAGTTAAATAGCACTTTTAAATTAAGCAAAATCAGTCCAAAAAGTTGCGACACCGAATATCAACTGGAAGTCTGTCCAGAGTAATTAGCAGCCCTATAATGAAGTAAAAAAAAAGAGAAACAGAACCTCAAGGGACCTAATATAGATCCTTGTGGAATCCCACTATCAATATTTTTTTCTAAACTAAAATAGTAGAATTTATATTTACACCTTGAGACCATTTGTGATTCATTAAAACTAGTCAACTTAGAACTAGTAGTCGTCTAAAATGCCCTCAATTTCATAGTTTGAAGATGAAATAAAATGTGTAGTCGGGCTCTCAGTTGTGCCAAGATGGGAAATGGTGTTCACTTTATGTTTTGAAGCGGTTTCTAGACCAAAATTTTGCGTAGATTACGAAAATACAGGTCGGGTTTTGATAAATGTGCCCAAAGTGTATTTCCCGGGGTGCTCCAGCAATGTGGTCCGAAATTAGGTTGAGTGTTTTCCAAGTCCAATTATGTGATATAGTATCAAATTATATGTTTTGAGGCATGCAAAGTCAATGCGATACCTTTAAAAAAAAACTCCAATATGGCTGCCTTCTAACTCAAAATCCAAAATGTGGCGGCCAAAAGGGCGCAGTTTAATAAGTAATGTGGCCTCCCACTATTCCAAGTCCAATTCAATGATATTTTAGTTTTAACATATGTTTTTTGAAACACAACAATCCAATGAGCTACTTTTCAAAATCCACTATGGCTGCCCTTTCTACCTTCAAATCCCAAATGCGGCCAAAAGGGTGTATTTTAATCATTAATGGTGGCCGCCCTAGCCCATATCCCAAATTCATTATATTTAGTTTGATACATATGTTTTTGAATCACGAAAAAGCCGATGAGCTACTTTCCCCCAATCCAATATGGCTGCCTTCTCCACCACCTCAAATCCAAACTGGGGGTTGGGCGGGGATAAAAGGGGCACCTTTTAATAATAAGGTATGACCCTAGGCCCAGTCAAATCAATGATTTTAGTTTTATATATGTTTTTTGAACACGAAAAAGCCTGAGATACCTGTCAAAACCATATGGCTGCCTTCTCTACCGCTCACAATCCAACATGGTGGACAAAAGGGCACATTTTACTAAATAGCCCAAGTCCATAATTTCATGATATTTTAGTTTATAACATATTTTTTTGAACACGAAAAAGCCAATGGGATCTTTACCAAATCCAATCATGGCTGCCTTCCTACCTCAAAGTCAAATGGCGGCCATAAAGGCGTATTTTAATAAATAAATAATGTAGGCCCCTATCCCCATCAAATTCAATGATATTTACTTATACATATGTTTTTGAAGACGAAAAACAAATGAATACTTTTCAATTCAAAATGCTGCCTTTAGCTGAGAAAACAAAATGGCGGCCAAATGACCGTCAAATGACGTATTAAAAAGTCAAATGTACAAATGATGATTATATTTACCTTACACCCAATAGCCCTTCTGCAATGGTGGTCCAATACTGGACCATATTATTATTTATTGGCCCGATATTGGCTTACAATATTGGATAAATATATTTTGCTCATGGGCCCAAGTACTGGCCAATATTAAAACCAATGATTAAACAATGTTTGTGCCGGGGTTGTGCCAACTGATGGCCAGATATGTTCTTTTACAACAATTATTGTTAATGGAATTTTTTGTTTTTTCAAACTGCGATTTTTTAATAAATTAATTAGCATTTCGAGCTATAGTATTAATATTTTTAATGAAACTGGTATAATATCGTAAATTCATTTAAATAATGTGCTCTGTTTAAACCACCATTGGGGTTGAGACATTCAATTAGTGTATTCCTATATGATTTGCTGAGTTCCTCCCCTCTATTTTTAAGCAACAATTGCTTTTAAGTCATAATGGGCCAATGTTACCCATAAATTGGCTCTATATTGGCTGCTTGTCTTGGTCAATATTCTTCACTACATATTGGACCATTAAGGGGTTGCCGATATGAGCCGATGCCACATCATGCCAATTGCAAACCTTATTTGGCGCAATAGGCAATAGCCACGTGTTACCGATGCCAAAATTACCAACGGAATACCAATATTGCTCTTGGAGAGCCAATAAGGACCAATAAAGGCCACCCACAAAATACCGATGCCAAGATTACCGATGTGGAACCATTGTTGGGCCAATATAATGCGTGCTATTGTGGGTAGTGTTTTTTTGGACAAAGCAACCCCATGAAGATTGATAAAATGGAAAAATAAAATGGCTACCAGCCTGTTACAATATATGACCTAACTCTTGCAAAAATCATGGAACCTATCGCCAGACACGGTTTTGCATTATTTGCCTTGGCCCCTAAAAATCATATCACATTTTTTGTGCAGATTTTCAATCCCTAATTTTGTGTTTTTGGGTTCCTGACTTCATAAATGAGTTTTGATACAAAAAAATATTATTTAAATTAATAATATCGAGCATAACTATGCAAAATCCTTTGGGCTAATCTGTCCTAACTGGAAGAAATTGGCTCATTTCTTAGAATGACAAAGCAAATTAAAAATTAAAATCTAAAATCTTCTAGTACCATATCCAAAATAATTATTCTAAAAAAGTATACCATTGTTCATTTTAAGTCCTGTTCTTGTCATTTGCGATTACGCAAATGGTATCACACACCTTTTGGCAAAAATGGTAAACAACCTACTTGTTTGAATGTTTGGCCCTACTGCTGAACATTTATGGTTAATCCCTTGAGGGAATATTAGTGGACTCATTTTCAAATCTCTCCCATACTTTCCAAGGAAACTGACATTTTGGCTGCCATTTTGAACTTGTGACCTGCTCTGACGAAACTGGGAAACAAGTTTGGATTTTCATTTCAACATTTTCAATTTTGAGATAATTGCATGAAGAACATGTGCTTTAAAATGATACCAGTAAATACTTTTTTAAATATAATTTATTTGGGTATGGTACTAGAAGATTTTTAAATGGCTTTGGCATTCTAAGAAATGAGCCAATTTTGTTCCAGTTAAGTACAGTATCCCCGAGGGATTTTGCATAGTTATGCTCGATCTTCTTAATTACCTAAATTTTTGTATATCAAACTCATTTTTGAATAGCTTTGAATCAGGAACCCAAACACAAATAGGGATGTGAAAATCTGCAAAAAATTGTGATATGTTTTTAGGGCAAATACCGCAAAACCGTGTCTGGCGATATTGTGCCATGATTTGCCAGAGTAGGTTCACATATTTTAACCAGGCTGGCCGCCATTTTAATTTTCCATTTTATCCACTATGAGTTTGCTTTTGTCCAAAAAAACACTATAAATAAGGTACTATATCATCATCATTTTACGTTATATTTCATACGTCATTTGACGTAATTTGGCCGCCATTTGATTTCTTCAGCTAAAGGCAGCCTTTTGAATTTTTGAAAAGTATCTCATTTGCTTTTTTCGTCTTGCAAAACATATTGTATAAGTAAAATATCATTGAATGTTGACTTGGAGATAGGGGCCCATTATTTATTAAATACGCCCGTATGGCCGCCATTTTGAATTTGAGTTAGCATGCACCATATTGGATTTTGAAAGTATCTCAGTGGCTTTTTCGTGTTCAAAACATCGTATAAACTAAAATATCATTGAATTTGGACTTGGGCTAGGGGCCTAGATTATTATTAAATGTGGCCTTTTTGTCCGCCCATTTTGATTTTGAAGTAGAAGGCAGCCATATGGATTTTGAATGTACTCTTGGCTTTTTCGTGATTCAAAACATATGTAATAAAATAAAAATATCATTGAATTTGGATATGGCTAGGGAGGCCTACATTTAATTATTTAAAATATGCCCTTTTGGCCGCCATTTTGGATTTTGAGGTTAGAAAGGCAGCCACTATTGGATTTGACAAGTATCTCATTGGATTTTCGGGTTCAAAAACATATGTATAAACTAACATAATCAATTGAATTGGAACTTGGATAGTGGGCCTACATTATTTAATAAAATGCGCCCTTTTGGGCCGCCATTTTGGATTTTGAGGTAGAGGCAGCCATATTGGATTTTTTAAAGGTATCGCCTTACTTTGTCATGCCTCAAAACCATACAATTTGATACTAATTATCACCATACTTGACTGTGTCAAACCCCACTAATTTTCGGAACCCCATTGTAGGAGCCACCCCGGTACATACACTTTGGGCATTTTATCAAACCGACCTGTATTTTCGTAATCTCCAAAATTTGTCTAAAACCGCTGCAAACATAATTGAACAAAACCATTTCCCATCTGGGCACAACTGAGAGCCCGACTATTGGGTGAAAATCACATGTTTGTTAAATACACACTTCAATTGTTGCACAGTTTGATTTCTTGTGAATTCCTTTTCTCCTACAGCAAAGCATGCCTATTGATTTGTTTTGTATTGTGAGTACTTTTCGTGAGTACGACTACTTGACCCTGAGTACGAGTTGAGACGAGTACTTGACCCGGAGTACGAATTGAGTTTTTAGGTCCCTGACGAGTCCTATGGTAAATGTTATACTTTACACATAAACGTTTTACTACATCAAATGAACCATCCGTTTCATCTCAAAATTTTGAAAGTTGCATTTTAGACTACTATCTTTTAGCTTTCTAGGTGACTATTTTTGCTGGGCGGGACGGCCAGCCAATAAGAGCAAATCCGTGTATCTGACTGACTCCCTGCCGTTATGAAAGTTTTTGCCTATGCCTATCATTTTACGTCTTGACCAATTTCAAAGAAACACTTTATTAGCCTACCTCTTGAAAAAGCTTACAGCTGGTCGGACCGTGCGTGATCGTGCAAGGAAAAAGGATTTTTACGGCTACTATAATCGTCTTACTATTATAAAACAATACAGACTAAGCTCTCAAATTACAATTACAACCGTCAAGTACGCAAGCACCCACTTGAATTTAGAACAGGTATTAAGTTAAGTAGTCGATCTGGCATCATACATTGTGTCAGTTGGGCGTCATATGGGTGAATTATTTTGCAACACTGTCAATGCTGGCCCCTATTTCGGTCCCCAACCAGTTTCGGCCCATGCGAAATTTTTTTTTCGGACTCAATATCAATTCGGTTCCCAGTCAGTTCCGTCTCACGGCAATTCGGCCCCACGGTAAATCGGTCCATTAAAATGCGTGTTTAAACAAGACCGTGGCGTTACCCGACGTAAACCTTGGCTAACTTTATTACGAATCATATCATACTCATAAGTATTTAATGTGATATAATGTAAAAACAATCATTGAGTATCATTATAGTATACCCACTCATGGACAAAAAATTAGCTCCGTAATTTTGATATTTTTAGGCGGTTTTAGGCTATTTTACCAGCCGTTTTGCAAAATTATAATTAACTATTATGCAAATTAAATATTTTAGCATGGAAATCTATAAATAAAGCAAACCTTTGTCATTTTGATAATCCATTGCATTTAATTCATCTTACCTATTGGCACTGTGCCTTATTGGAACGGAACGAGACGTATACAGTATGAATTTCGTGTCGCATTGCAAACAACAGATTAATATTTGTCCATTTTTTGTGAACATAAGTTAATATACAATTTTCAATGTCTTTCTTGGCGTTTTTGGTTTACACTTTAACAGCAGTGGCACACGCGAAGCGGTTCATCCAACACTAGGGGAAAAGCAAAAACATGACACAAAAATAATTTATACTGAAACAAAAACTTTAAACATCTTTTGGTTGGTAAATGATGTCCCGTATTACTTGTGTACTACATCCTACTTGTAATTAGATACATTTACTCGATCACCCAAAATTTGTAACTGTGACCACTAGGTTCTGAGTATAAGAAGAGAGGCAAAACGTTACGTAATCTTTTAGAAATTCATCGTCGCGCATGGTTGGTGGCCGCCACAAAGAAAACATAAGTACCAACAATAGAAGCAATGGCTGCCTCCTCTTTCTTCCACATCTGTGGGTGCCTCTTTGCATACACTAATCCGGTAAGTGAATACAAATTGATGTATTGTTAAGGTGGCCAGGTGTAATAATAGTGCCCTGGATCTTTGTGCTCATATACTCTTTTTTTCTATAATGCATGCGCTCTTAGGTGAAAAGAGTATTCATTGAGGCGGTTTTATTTAAATCAAGACGACTGACGTGTCATTTCATTCGTTGTGTGGCCATGGTAGGACAAATTAACCACCCAATAGCATCCAACATCAACAACTGATATTTGCCGGATTGTTTTGTATCAAATTGACCATATGTGTGTATACAAGCACCCACAAACTAATAATTATTCCGTGGCATATTCACAATGCACCGCCCATCAGGACGACTGGTTTTGAATGGCTTCACCCCTTTGACTGTGACTTCACGGTAGCTTAGTTCCCTATAGTGCTTAGTCTAGTCTACTGTGAAAGCCCTGATTCAACGAGCTCGCATCAGCTAGCAAATTGGTATTGTAACCCTTATTGTAACACGACTGAACATCACGGATGATGATTATAAATCGATGGAAAAAAAGCCCAGGTAAATTCATTCACCATTCCTTTCTTTGACCCAACTAGCACCTCTCAAAGCAAAATTTTCCTCGATGGGAGAGACTCGCAATAGGATAGGGGGCCTATTATAACTTGTGTGATAAACAAAAAGGAGAAAACGACTACGATATTCAGTGTACAGAAGTAGCAGAAAGAACATCGCAAGGCAACCGATATCACAAAATGACAAAAATCAGATAAAATTGCACGTGTGTTTTATTTGGGTCCGATTGGCTTGGGGACCGATTGACGGATATAGGCCCGACTTGGATGAATATTTACTGAGACCGAAATGTACTTGTTTTTCCATTGGGACCGAATTGGGCATGGGACCGAATTGACGTGGGACCGATTTGACCATCCTGAGAGACTCGATTGACTGAGTCCGAATTGGCAACTGACCGAACGGACTGGGACCAACAAACGTAAACCGGCTGCAATCACCGTAAGTAATTTGTAAAGGGTTTAACAATATTCTTGACTATCATGTGAGATGAAAAAGGTAATTTTCATCTTGGACATTATGGAAATTAAAGAATGGTAATTTCAATCTTTTTCCGACGTTATCGATACCTCAAATTGCTTTTATGGAAAGAAGTTAGTATTCTGCCACAGCACGATTCGGCAACGTTAACGGATAACCGCATGTTAAAGGTGCCGAATTTTAAGTGGTGGCAGAAATACTAAATTCATCCCCAATAACTGAAACTAGTTCCAATTGGCACACCTTTTCTGCAGTAGAATCTGATTTATGTAATTTTTTTTGGATGGTTTTTAATCGCATTTTTTATTTTTTTTTGGAACGCCACGTGTTTTCAATTAAGAGACCTGCCTCTTTTCTTGACAGTTTCAATTTTCTCGGAATTGGGGCAAATTTTGAACAATACTTACCCATCCAATTGGCAACACCTTTTCTGCAGTGATCTGATTTATGTAATTTTTTTTTGGATTGGTTTTTTGAGCGCATTTTTTGATAAAAAAAAGGCAAAGACTATATACACGCCGCCGTGTACATAGCGTCCGGCTGTTAGCTGCCCGGCAGCTGTGTATGTAGTGAAGCCTCACTGCCTATGCTACATACACGGCAAAACTGCCCGTCGGTCACGTGACCCACAGCCGTGTATGATGTCACTAACCCGGCACCGGACGTGATGGCTTCATCCTAGAGATAAGAATAATAGGCTAGAGGTCGGACTTTAAAGTTTGAATGGCTCTAAGTTTTTTTTTCTAAACGCATCCTAGCACATATATTTGGCTACTGTCTGTTCATTAACTTAGAATGTCTGGTTTTTTTATCTAATTATTTCAAGAAATACGCACTTTCGAAATAAATACGAAAAGAACGTTTTTTGGATATCTTTGGACCCTAAGACGTTTTTTACTTATAAATGATGGCACATTTTAAACCTTCAAATCGATTGAAATCTTGTATTTCACCCTGTTTTGAAAATGAGCGAATAAAATTTGTACCTTAATATTACGTTTCGTGGAAGGTTCCATTGACTCCACTTTGTAGGTTGTAAGTTGTTGGAGATGATTCACGATCAATATTGTCCGCCACCGGTATGAAAGGAAGAATTCCACTTTGTTTCAACAGGATCAAAATCCGAACCGTTGTGATTTGCACTGAATTTTTTGCAATACCAAAGAGATGATATTCAAGGAGTAACACGCATTAACTTGAATGGCCGACATTACAGGAGAGCTGGTATGATTCTTTTGTTCATAACCAAATGAATAAACCAACAGGACCTCTATTAAAGAATCGGTAGTTCACGTGCATTTTATACGTACCCATGCATTAATGCCCCCCCCACCCCCACGTGCAAACACCTGGAATCAAAGCAAGGTCAACGAATCATATTGTTCGTATAAACGTACTTTTGAAGCGCCCCTACTTCATGAATGGGCCTGCCATCAAAGTTCCAGACCCGTTTGTTTCGTTTGCCCATAAAATCATGTAAATGACTAAAAACCCAAAGAAAATTGTTTTCAAGTTGGGGAACCCATAATGTTTTTGGGGTCCCAATGATGCACACTAACACTTTCTTTCGTGATTTTTTTTCAAAAGCGTATAATTTTTGAAATATTAATTAAACCGGACATCTAAGTTATTGAACAGACAATAACATAATCATCATGCCAATTTTGGTATTTTTTTGGAAATATTACTCTTGTTTAAGTTATTTTAATTTGTTTTATATGGGTAGTAATTTTAATTATTTTACGCATTTTAATGTTATTATCATTTTATTTTTTATAGATTTTTGTTATTGCTTTAAATTTTGACAAGTATTTTAGTAGTGTTATTAATATAATTGCATTTGTATTTTTTTCAATTTTTATATTTTAAAATATTGTAGTTCTTATTTAATTTGTAATTTTGTTTTTTGTCCTTTTATTCCTTTTGAAATTTATTTTTTATTTTTTGTCTTTACTAACTTTTAATCTATTTTATTTTTGGTTTGTTATTTAGTTTTAATTTATTATTTTTTAAATCATTGTTTATTTGCTTTTTTAAATATTATCTTTTTTATTTCTTTATCTTATTTTTTGTTCGTATTTTTAATGTTTTTAATTTCGCATCGTCTTTATTTGGTTTCAATTTGTTTTATTTTAAATCATTTTTCTTTCATTTTACTGTAACTGTATTTTTAAGATTTTTATTTTGTTAAATTATTTCTTTTTATTTGGCCTACCATTATGTTTTTTATTTTAGTATGCAAGCTAGCAACTATTTTAAAAGAGGCACTAGATCCACCCCATCTTTGTTCTAAGAAATTAGTAGTTTAATTGCCTTTGCCTCATGTGACCCGTTGTGATTTCATAAATCTCCTGTAATTTATTTTAACAGTCACTCCCAGTCACTCTTCCATTGGCATTACATTTGTTTCTATTGTTTTTGGGGGGGGTCTGTGAAAACTGTACAAAAAAACATGCAAAAACACTAACAATCCTCACTCTACTAACTCAAAAGAATTGTATATCCACATGATGTAAATCCGCATATTTTTCCATCGAAGATGGTCCTAAAATCGAGTAGCTAAAAGCCACACATTGCAGTTCCCCTAGCATATGGTGGAGCAAGCAAATGATTGGCAGAAGATCACAGTCATGCACAAAGTTGGGTGGTTGTCTCATGTAGTGCAGTACAAAGTCGCTGGTCCAAAAGTAAGAGGTGAAATAAAGGTTAGAAACGGAAGAGGTAGATAAGTGAAGGGGGATGGGGTGGGAAATGAGGAAGGGGGAAAGAAACGTGGAGGTTGTGTATGACGGGATTAGGAGACAAGGAAAGTAGAGTGAGAAGGTTGTAAGGATAGGGAAGAAAGGACGAAAAGGTGTAGGTGGAACGGCTGAAGGGACTAAAAACGATAGAATCGATAATGGGCAAAGGGGGGGGGCAATAGGACGGTGAGTCGGGTGAGGGAAGCGGTAGTGAAACGAAGGGATGTGGTCGGGGGCAGGGAGGGGAAGAAGGAGGGCGGGCGAGGGAAAGTTCTGTAAAAGGAGCGAGAGAGAGGGGGGGGTGAAGAGTTCAGGGGAAGGCGGGCGGGAAGAGCGGGTGGGAGAAGAGTAAAGTATGTGTCAGGGAGGGTTATACGAGGGAGATCGAACAAGCTAACAATGGGAGTTGGAAAGGGTTGACTTAATTAGACAACCGGAATGGGTCAGGGGAAGGCGAAAAGGAAAGATGATTACATGAAGGGAGAAGGATGAAGTGCGACATGCGGTGGGAAAGGTGGAAGTGAAGGGGGGAGGAGGGGGTGAAAGGTAGTTGGGAGTGCTTATTTTAAGAATTAAGGACCTGGTATGTGCCTACTAGGACATTCCATTTACTTTCCCTAAGCAGCTAGAAACAAAACTTTGATTGGATGACCAGCGCCCCCATCACAGTGGATAACTTCCAGTGTCAATGACATGTAATGGATGACATGACCCCATGGTTTGAGAGTACCATTATTGTATAACAAGCCCAGTATACACCACTATGAGTTACAATATGCTCATCACCCAAGGCACAGTTCAGTGGGTTGTACTTGTACATGCTTTGACATAATGATCTTTGTGTATTCTAGGTACATATTTATACACAACACTCAAGGGTGTGTTTCTAATACACTTTGAATGAAGCTATGAACTGTGCCATAGGAGTTGATACTCATTGCCTCATAGTGACAAGCATTGTTGTTAAAACCTGTTTCCTGTAAGTTTTGAATTTTGTAATCTCCTGCAATGGACTGTGGTTAAAAATTAGCATCTATTGATTTGATAAACTACCCACATGATCAACATTGCATGACATCATAACATAGGGCACTCACCTATGAAATTGATATGGCTGTATAAAGGCTGGGCATTTCCAAACCAGTGCAGGGTATTTCAAAATTAAAGGTTTGATATCTGAAATTCATACTGTGGTTATATCATCTCTCTATATCCGAAGGGTTTCCATGATCTCAAGTATTTACACTAACATATGTAAGTACTAACTTTCTCGCTAATCGATGGTTGTCTTTGAAAATACTATTCTTTTTATGTATTCCTTTGTTATTGAAAGCGAAACTAAATTGTCGGCAATGTCGGGAGTTGTCACACATTAATGAATCGCTCATTGATGTAAGGTTACAATTCCTCGCCATCCTATGATACGCAAACAAACATGGCGACCCGGGAGCACGCGGGAGAACACGTCGCCCCCGACATGCAATGATGCGAAGTCTGCACATTGCTTTGATTTGTGCAGCTAGTGAATTAAATTTAAGATGTTTTTTTACACTCTTCAATACATAATAAATTTCCATTTTGTGCTAGGTGAAAGCTATATGCCCTACGAAATGAATATTTCAATCGTATTTTGGGCCCTTTTAAGCTGTATTTTTTATTGAGCATGGTTCCGCCTATAAGCTACACTGGAGCCAATCAGGAAGCCAAACACATGTTGATTGACAGAAAAACGCAGTTGCCGTGTATATAGTCACGGGGTTATAACGTACCGCAGCCGTGTATATGTCACTACCCAATTATGCAAAAAGTTAACACACCAAACTAGAAGTAAAAATTATATATAATTTTAACTTTTTATCATTACAAATATTTTTCCCATAGATTTTGTAGGCCATATTTTTTGGGTAGACTTGACTCGGCTACCATGCCATCCTGTGATTGCACAAAGCCCTGTCAGAAGTGATAAATGTTGTATAACTAGAAACAATCTGGAATAACCACATTGTCCATTAACTATTAACTACTCAGAAAGTTCACACCTGTTGGTTTACTAGGCCAGGACTCAGCTAGGCAAAAAAAAAAAAATTATATGGCGTAACTTGACTGACCCTAAAATTAGGCCCGACCCTACATTTTTTAAAAAACAAAACAAAACTCATTCACACTGGAAGTACATGACTCATGATGCGCCATCTCAGCTTGTATAGCCGTCAAGTTTTGTTACTTTTCAGTTCTGTTGGGCAACTAGTGACACTTTATTACCATGTGAAAAGTTAAGTGTAGCAGAGAGTTCAAAGTGTCACGTTAGTTCAAAGACACCAAAAACAGGAGAATATTTAACGTGTCATTTTAAACCTTAAAACTGATCTACATAAAGTAACACAAAATTCAAAATCAGTCACGTGCAAAGTGCCCCCTTTTGATGTGACCCCATCTACATTAAACATTTTTTTCAATACCGACGCGCTATACTAGCCCAAGCTATCTTGTTACTGAATACACACCAAAATACATTATCGAATCTCTAATTCGGGCTTTAAGGATATGTAGCCGTACACTCATGTTGTTTTCAAGAAAATCCATCAAAGGACGTGATACACCAATGAGGCACATATGCGGCCCTATATCCCCTCTCCCGCCGCCTATGCTCTAGGGTCCCGGTCTATGGTTAACATTTTAGGGCATCCGAGGCAATGAATTTAAATAAATCAAATCTATCAATAACAAACAATAACATTAAAGTTTACAATAATAATGTCACTGTAGATAACAATAATATCACTGTACACTCTAAATTTCAGGGATTTAAAAGTTATCCTTAAGATTGTGGTTAGTGACTAGCCAATGTTAGGATTTAAAATTAATCTCTATTGCATTAACATTAAATCATATTAGATTTGAATTAAGGCAAATGGGATTTAATTTTAAATCTATTTTTGGTCACTATATAACTACAATCCTAAAGGATTTATTTTTAATTCCTAAAGGATTTATTTTAAATCCTGCTGAAATTTAGAGTGCAGATACCATCTTTGGTTCTACGACCTTAAACTTTGTTACATCAATCTTTAGCAACAAACGCAACTCTCGGACGACTTCATTACATTTCGGACATTTGTTGCTTCCTCGTCGTACTTTAACGACATCTTTGCACTTGACACATGCCACTGATTTATGCACTAAACCAGTTGTTGCCCCTACTCCACCGGCTAGTCCTGCTCCAAATCCATACATCGTGGCACTAGCACCTACTGCACCAATACTCTGGAGTGCGGCAACTAAGCTACCAGCAGCAACACCGCCACCAGATGCCATAGCAGAGGCCGACATCATACTTGCTGCGAACGACCCAGCAGTGATACCAGCAGACGTAAACCCGATTAGCGGAAGGGATGCAACTCCAATGCCGACCAAAGTAACTCCAACTGCAGATCCCAAAAGAACTCTCATCCACATGGGTGTCTCACTTGCCGTTAGTAGCTTAAATATTTCGTCCGTTTCTTGATCTATGTAAAAGTCGTCGTCATCAAACCCGTCGATATCGTGCTTGCAGTTGGGGCATTTGCCAAACGGAGCATCCTGTTTGATCCTTATCATACACTTGATGCAAACTCCCAATGATGTCTTGGAAATAGTTTTTAGTTTAGAAAGGTCTATTTGTTGGACTTCATGTAGTATACCATTGCATTCAGGACATCTGTCCATATTTTTACATACCTTTGTACACCGAAAGCATGCTAATGTGGGATCTCTCCTCACCATAGAGTAAAAACCAGCAAAAGTTTCGGAGACCTGCGGCTCTTTCCATGATCTGCTAGTCGTTGAGAGGTTCTGCTTTATTAACTCTCCGGTGTCTGAATTTGTGAAATACTCGTCATTACCGTGTCCTGCAATTGTTTTTCCACATTTCAGACACAATGTATTTTCGGGGTCAAGTTCAAAACTTAACCATGCACTTGAGGCAAACTCCCACTTTTGTAGTCATTGTCAGCAATGTAAGTTGTTGAAACACACGTTTCTACTTATGGCCAGTCCACGTATGGTTCAACCTAAGAACAATTAAACAATGATTCTAAACATGATAATTTTCGGCATTCCTGTTCTCCCATATTTCCCAGTTAAATTCCATACTTCAATTTGGCAAGGAACAAGTGTTGGTGGACTTAGGGCCTATCATACAAAATCGGTTGGGCCAATCCAAAACCGTAAAAAGGTTGATTCAAATCTGATTAAAATGAATCGTTTTTATAGATGTTAACACAGTTGCAATATGACTGGATCAATAAAATTTACAACACCACACTCAACATTTTATGCTGCCAGACCATTGAATTATGTACTTATGTGTGGTTAAACGTTTCTCCGGCCACCTGGTGAACACAACGTTATTAGTATAATTTTTACCGATAGGACTCATTTCATTATCAATTAAGTGTACCAAAACAGCGAAGAAATAAGGAAATATTTTCCTTGGTAAATATCTCTCTATGATACAAGAGAATTGTTTGGCAAGAAAAGAATAAACACTGGTGTCTGTTAAAAAACACCCCACAACGTATTAACATGTATGTTCAACTTTAATGACCAGTATGTGTTCTTGATATCTGACCTTTTTACCATAGCTTCTATTTCAGTTATACTAAAGCATAATTTATCACACACTCTAAATTTCAGGGATTTATAAGTTAAGCCTAAGATTGCAGTTAGTGACTAACAATGCTAGGATTTATTTAAATTAATCTTATTGCATTAACATTAAATCATATTATATTTGAATTCAAATCTAAATGATGATCTAAGGCAATGGGATTTAATTAAAATCGCATTTGAGGATTGTCACTAACTCAATCCTAAAGGATTTATTTTTAAATCATTGAAATTTACGAGTGGTAATAAAAAATTTGGGATCTATTCATTCAATGCAACTTTTAAGCTTAATTTTAAAAACGATGACCTTATTAATGGAATACAAGTTCGATTTCATTCTTTTGTATTAATGGCGCGGCGCTGGATAACATTGTTCACACAAAAAGGGTTCATAGAGATAATTTCAAGATCAAATCCGCCTCAAACACTCAACATGTTATTAATTGTTTGACTTCCGTATGTTATTGAGCACCCTTCTAAAGCAAACAAATACACCCATCAAAGATATTTGACACCATAAAAATCGTTCCCCCAAACAGTGACAAAATGTCTTTCTTTTATAATTGGATTTGCAAACGGTAATAGTAATAGTTGAAAGAGAAGTCGTTTATGATCATGATGATGCATTCTAATGTGTAATCATATATATATAATATATAGGTATATTATATATATATATATATATATATATCTATATATTATATGGTCGTGTAAGTTTAACAGTTGTACACAGTGCTGGATATATGTTCTACAACATTATATACACAACGTTTCAAGATCACGCCACCCTTTGACATTGTCTGTTAATGATTGTTATGATATTTATATATAGATATAATATTGCTTTTTGCGCTTTTAAGTTGGTTTACATATAACATTACTAATACCTTAGGCCTTTCTGCGTGTTTAAGCAAACAAGGGCAACAGAACAGTTTATAGGAAAGAGTTAAGTAAATAATTGGATTAGGGTAAGGATAACGTTGTTCCCACCTGTCACCCATTTTGCCTCGGCGATATTGTTGCATTTTAACAAGTTACATTACATCCAAATGCTATGAGAAGAGGGATAGGATGATTAATATTATTTGCTGTTTCGTTTGATAAAAGAACGATATAATTGCTTACCTTTTGATGGCAATGTAACTATGGTAATGAATAACATGCACAATTTTCCATCTTCAAAAGGATAATTCCTCTGATCAAATAATGAAGCAGATTACATAGGTGAACTACGTATTTCTTGTTGAACAGCGTTGATCAACTTAAAGATAATTCAAGTTAATAGTTACATGTGTACACATTCACAACCAGGGCTCTATTAGTATTACGAAATGTAGCGTACGGACTATTGTTTCGTGGATTATACCCATTTGAACAAAAATATTTAAATAATGGTTAATTAAGAAACATAATTATCAGGTTCATGGAGTAGTTAACGTTACAGAACGCACAATAATAGCATTTTCTGATGTACACATTACTGCATTTACCCGAGGCCGCATTTGAGGAGAAGAATATGGTCGTTTTGGCTCGCATAGCTTTCCTTGAGCTTTATTCTTGTTTTGTCAAATGCTCATTCATCCGGCCGCTTTTGTTCTTTGTTATGCATGGCGTTCTTGGTAAACCAATCTTTGCATTCATTAGCAACCAATAGAAGTCTTCCACCTTTCGGGAATTAGCGGCCATTGTGCGGGAATGGCAAAGTTCCATTCCAAATTTCTGATACTTTCTAAATCTAAAGAACGACATGCATGTTGGTTATTGTATGCATTTATGCCTAAAGTATGGGTCCCAACTTTGAAAGCACAAGTTATTGAGGTCGGGTTATATTAAATTGATCTGAATGACGAATAATACGGGAACTAACACCTTTTGTTATAAGGTTATGCATGAGTGATGTGAAAAGACCTCTGTCGGGTGTCCTCTTGAGCCGGCTTTTTTATCTTACCACCGTCCATTAGGCTTTCTGTCAGCGTAGATGTAAGAGGTGTGGGTGATATTTACAGAAAAAATTCTTCCACCCCCACACCCTAAGGTGTTGAGGCCTCTATGTTCTTGGTTTTAGGCCGGATATGGTACAATTTTACTTCAAATATACTCCAAATTTTACGATTTTGACCTTTCCTTTGTGACAATCAGGCCATTATTAATGAGGCCAGGATTTAATTTAAGTTAATGCATATATTATCAAAGCTAACGTAGCTAAATATTCATTATGCGTTGCTGTTACTAACTGATTTTCCATTGTAACATTGATTTTTCAAAATGGCTTTATTTTGTCCCATTTTTTCTACTAACAGATTGTTGAAGTAAGGAATTGAATGTTGTTGAATTTTAAAAAATAAAAAAGTTGTGATTATGTTATGGTAAGGATTGAACAGTTGAAACATTTCCAATGATTTTTTCTGACAAAAAAAAATTGAATGAGCCACTTCCATGTTACACAATGGGTTAGGTGCACCCACCCCTTTCCCCTAGTTGGAACCAATAAGTGAATGTAATGGAAATTTACATTGCTCTGGAAACATGGTTGAGTTTAAGGAAGAGTGGAAAGTGACAGGTTGATTACTAAAAAGACGGAAAAGTAATTGGAAATGTGTCATTTTATATGTTTATTTTAAATAAAAACCCCTTCATCCATCCACATCCACATGTATGTAACTGTAATGCAAAGAACCATCACAAAGGCATACTCCATACCGAAGATGGTGTTGTTTATCTTAACCTTGATGCTAATTGGTGAATAACAGCCTTCCAAATAGCATCATTCAAGGGGCACAATTACAATGACCTTCTTGTGTACCTGTATGATGACAGGAACTGACCTTTTGCATTTTGGGTTCATGACTCATACATCATCAGTTGTAATCTTTGAAAATTGCAGTCGTTGAGTTGAAGCTTTTGAACTGTGCCAATGGAGTTGAGACTAGTGTATATAAAGCTGCAAACAATTTATGATGATGAAATACGGGTGAATGAAGGCTGCTAGAAATGGCTTATTGATGGATAGGACATTTGAAATCCCCATTGCTAGCATTAAACGACCAATTAGCAATAAAAAAAATACTGAATGAAATTATTGAAATCTAAAAGCAGGTTGAAAGCAGCCACTAATACAGACTGTCCCAATAAAAAACTATACCAATCAAATAAAAAATTTATAAAAAATATAAAACTGTGCATTTTGCCAGATCCAGATATTTTGAGTTTATTTGTTAGACAAGATCCTAAGCTAAATCCTCGCTTTTATTCCATCCAATTGATGGACCCTAGCGGAGATATTGTCAGTTGACCACAAAAGGATAAAATACCACTTGGGCCAGTTTCACTGAAGGAAGATTCAAAAAACCAAAGGTATAGGCGTTTTTTGCGTTGTTGCATCATTGTGGGGATTAAAACCTGTTCCAATAAAAGAAAAGAATATTGTACAGACCAGAGTGAATGTATATCATGCATTTGAAATCTTATAATCAATATTTATTTTCAGTGAAAGCACCAGAAATGATTATGTTGTGGTGAAATGAGGGACTCACTATCGAGGGACAATAATTATGAAATCAAGGAAATTTGGGGAAGTTGATTGCTGAATGAAAAACTAATGGAACAGTCTAAGTCTGTGAGGGATAAATGTGTGGACAACGTTCTAATGGGGGGGGGACAAATTCCCTTCCCTATCCCCACTGCACTGCCTCCAAGTTGCCAGGAGCAATACAATGAAGAAAAGGAAAGCCAGTGTTCGACAACGAGCAATACAGAAAGGGTGGTGTGTTCAAAGGTCTCAGTTTACTTTCACCAAGGGTGTTTTTATGGTGCTACCTTTTCTGCTGAAACATGGAGTAAGCTGTTGAGAACAACAAGGACTGTTTGGAAGGAATTTCCTAATGCTACTGTATTATAGCAATTGCGACATTTTAAAGTTAGAAAATTATGACATATCACAAGAAGCAGCACTTTTATTTTTTTTTGAACGTACTTTTTATTTTAATGTTCAATAAAGAATGTCTTGAAGGTGATTTCAATGGCAACTTTGTTGATATAAGAATAACCGAAACTGGCCCAACAGGTTTTTAACTGTGTCAGATAATTAGCCATAACTCTGAACCAGACCCCCAAATTACACCAACTAAAAATTCAATGAAAATGAAAGTGGGAACACTCCTCAAAAAGAATCAGCAAAAACGCGGTTGAGAAGAAACTTAAAATTTTTTGCGTCAAAAAAATTAATCTTTGATTGTCTAGTTTTTTTTGGGACAGTTCTGTACTTGGGGCCACCACACCGGGGGGGGGGGGGGGGGGGGGGGGGGGGGGGGGGAGGGGTGGTCACTCAACTTTGGTTTGGGTTGGGGCGTGTTGTGCGGTGTGTGAAGTGCCCCGAACTTGGGGGTTTGTGAATTGAAAGTTTAGCCAAAAGAGGGTTTTCGGAAGGAAGTAATATGGACTCTGGAACTTAAATGGACCAAATTTGAGGTTTAGGGGCTATAGAACTGGAAAAATTTCACAGGGACGACCAACCACTCACGTATGAAACGGACGTATGATTGTAAGGCTGACGCTTTCAAACAGGGGGGAATTGATGACAGAAGAGAAGAGTACAAAAATAGGGTCTTGGGTGAGAGGTGTGAAAGCAATTATGGTCCGGCGGGTGTGAGGCCATAGTCCTGGTTTGGGCATCTTCCATAGACGTTATTTTTGTACGGAATAAAGCTGTGGGGTTGAAATAATGTTGGGTGAAGGGTCAACTAAATTGAGTGCCTTATTCCTTAGCGTCGTAGACGGGGGACTGTGAAGTACACGGACTTAATTACTTACGATAATTATTTCCACACCGGCCTTGAACATATTTGACCGCACATCCTTCAACATGCAGTTTATTCGGTTGAGGCTGCCACTCATAGGGTGGTGGACATAATACTCTCAAAGTTCCCACAAATACATAGGGATTATTGGGGGCAAGCACTTTGCAAAAGTTTTCAACCAAAATGGTGGTCTGGTTTGAAACTTAAATCTTCTAAAAATCATGAAAGTAGAGGTCTTATCAGTATATAAAAATGTTTCCTTTTTCAAAAGAATAGAATAGGGGGTTCTTTGGGTAAAAAGTATATTAATTTGAATTTTTTACAGCTATGATCTATTTCACATACAGTGAATCTTACGACTATAGGCCCCTACTGAGATGCTAAGGACCAAAATCACGTGAGGGAATGTCTATTTGGCCACCCGTGCGTCATTGACACCGTAACTTACTGACGGATAAAAATTAAAGCTCGTAATTGCAAAACGGAATAAAGCACACGGGTATGATGGTCAACCGTGACGTCACGTCAGGCAAAACCAAGATTGCCAAACTCATGAGGGAACGCCAACTCCTCCAAACATGCAATCCCTTTTTAAATCCGGAAAGAGTGCCATATGGCCCTACCCTACGAATTCTGCAGCCTTGACGGAATAAACCACAGGATAGATTGCGACAGAATAGAAATTACTCTTGCCTTAGTGTACCTCAGCTTATTTTGATTATAGTTAATTATTTATAACATTTCGGCCGGTAGCCAGGCGAAGCCCCAATAGTGCACCAAAACACTAGATGAAGGGGTGCCCAAAAACTCTAATGCGAAACAAAAAATATACACGCAAAACAGAGAGGAACATAATGAAAAACTCAGGGAGGACGAGACGAAAGAAGCATGGACAAACTGCTAACAACAATGAGCCCGAAAAGCTGATTGAAGCTAAGAAAGAAGGAAAAATCGTGGACAACATCATCTGGAGGTGGTTTCATAATTAGGGAGCATATGGGTAGAAGGTCTAGGACTTCTGACTAAGACTAAGACGGCGGAAAGGTGTGCGAGAGAGCACAACTGTTAAGATTCCGGAGACCAGGCCGGTGATGGAGGGTAAAAGGATTAGGGGAGGAGCAAAGGTTGTTGAGAATATTGTACAGGTGACACATGGTAGAAAATAACGGCTTAGAGAGAAGGGGAAAGTACATGTGATGAGAGATGCATGATTAAAGATTTCCAAGTCCTGTAGAAGGACACGGCAAGCAACCGTTGGGTTGCCTCAACTCTAGTGGTAAGCCGTTCTGTGTTGAGTGGGTGAGGTGATTTAGGTGATACATCCCTATTCCAGGACGGCGGATCAGAGCCAGGTATAAGACACGACGGGTAACAAGGACACTATGGAAGGACCTGTGGAGAAAACCAAATGGCTTTTCTGGTTTCTACAAACATGATCCTATGGAGGTTCCCGACGATTAATGGAGTCCAATCCCAAGAACTTTAACCAGGAAGTGGACCTTTCAATAGGCTGCCCATTCATGGAAAGGGTTTAAGGTCAGGAAAAGAGGTCTCTTTTGGTGGGGGAACCAACCATTGCTTTGGTCTTGGTGGCATGGCTGTTAGGCGGTTGGAACAAAACCACAAGATGCGATGGTATCGATCAGTATGGAAAGTCAGCAAGATCAGAGGTTATTAAGAACGGGTTTATCGAGTGATGGGTATCACAGCATAATGAACCAGGGCCACTATCGTGGTAAAGGAAGAGCAGCCAAAGATCATTGACATGAAAAGAAAAAGAAAGAGTCCAAGGACAGAGCCATGGGGAACACCGGAAAGAACAGGAGCTGGATCTGAGGAGACACCATTGCACAGCAACTGGTTTTTGGAAGCGGTGAGTTGGTTAAGTATGACATAACCCGGACAGAAGATGACTGTAATACCCAAAGACCGCCTAGCAGCTTCAGCAAGGGGACAATGAGGCACTTTATCAAAAGGTTTGGTCAGGTCAAATAGGACAACGCAATGCTTTTGTGTTTTCAAGGAGCTTTGTACCAGTCATGAAGAGCCGTGATGAGGGCATAGATGTAGAGAGTTGAGAAGAAATCCGAACTGACGCTCAGTGAGGATGTATTTATTGGTCATTGTGCGGGAGGGGGAATATTGTCTGTGGATAATCTTCTCTAGACGTTTGCCAATGATAGGTTGTAGAGAAATGGGGCGATAATTGGAAGCAGAATGGGGGAATCACCGGATTTGAAGATGGGAATCACACGAGACAATTTCCAGGCACTGGGGATGGAACCGGTGATAGAGAAAGATTGAAGAGCTCACATAAGATTGGTGACACAGACGCAGCAGTATTCTTCAATCAGACCTGGTTTATGCCATCCACACAGCAGCAGAAGTGTTGGCCAAGCTTGCAAATTGATGTTGGTGAAGTCATCAGTTGAGCAACTGAGATGAACAAGAGGGGAGATAGGATATCATTGTACACGGGTGCAGCAAAGCCGGAAACCTCATCCTTGTTGAAGCATTCGAAAGAAAAGACTCTAAAAGTGTTGGCAATGTCAAAGGGGTATTGGGGCAACAAACATCCTTGTAGTTGATGTTATCAGGAACAGACGCCTGGTCAGGCCGGAGAGAAGACTTAACAAGCCTCCAAAAAGCGTTTGCCAGGGGAGTTGTTGGTGGAAAGGCTGTCAAAAAAGGCATATTTAGCATACTTGAGCTGATTTTGAAAGTTGATTTCTTGCAATTTTGTATTTCGATAATGTGAATCCACTTTGTAATTTTCCATTTTTAAAAAAAGCATGTTCTTTCTGATCAATTGACGACAGTAAAGAATCAGCCAAGGTGGGTCCGGCGTTACATTTAACTGTCATTTGTGGAACCAAATTCAGACATTAGTTTGCATGAAAAAGCTATGAAATTATTCCCCAAGCCAAAGTTACACATCACTACTTTGTCATCAAAAGTAAAAAATCATATAAAAACTGTTAGGCATGGATTCCACAATCAAGCTTAATATAAACCAAATTGGCCGTTTGTTGACTGATCTGGGGTTGGCCGGTTGAACATGAAGTGCAGTTGCAGTATGAATAGAAAAACATGATGACATGCACCTTCTAACCTATGGAGATAAAATAATTCACATCACTTATTCAAATTGGGGTCAGTTGTATAAAAGTGGATCAAGTAAGGATGGGTTGCCATGACCAAAAAGGTTGGCTGGGAGATGTGTTGATGTAGACTAAAGCTGGATTTAAAATCGGACAGTTGATCCAAAAGATAATGCATGGATGCCAAAAGTTATGTTAAAATCACCAAAAAACAATCAATGGATCGAGTGATCCAGAGCGCAGGGCTTGAGCCACACTGGCACTGAGCTGGGGGAAGGGTAGTTGGTGTTCGGTATGGGGACGTAATATAGACAATGTTGGGGTAATTTTTCAAGAAAAAGTCAGCCCAAGATCCTTTCACAGTTGGAAACTTAAGGGGGTTGTAAACACGGGGTGTCAGGAATGTGTATAAGCAAACAAACACCACCACCCCTGGAGGACCGCGTTCACTCCTGAAAACACTGTATTTCATTATCTAAAGGGAGTTCAAGAGTATGATCTATACAATTAACATGATTTGAAATACCAATAATGGGCAGGCGTAGGAGTCCAGTGAAGGAATTAATGCAGGTAAGTTCGTCGTTTGTGTCACAATACTTCCAAATTAAGAAGCCAAGAGTGATGGATTAAGTTGCATGGTACTAATGTCATTGATCTAAATGAATCACTAGAAGTAGAGTTATTAGAAGCCTGCGATTTGAAGTGAAAGGAAACATTCAGCAAACGGAAGGGTCTTTGCGAACATCCCATACACAGGAACTGGAAATGCAGAGTCTGTTCGGTACTACAGTCATTGGGGGTAACTGGGAAATTTCAAATGAAAGAGGGAGAGGTTCATGGCATGAACGAACAGATGATCTGTGGTCTCTACGAATGGATCTTTCACAGTTGGCACAAGTGGCTGGTTTGGTGGTCGGACCAGGGTTTGGTTCAATATACCGCTGCTTAGGAAGAATTTGAATGGTGGATGTCGAGTTGGGGTAATATCATATGACACTTGGAGAAATGACGATGATGCATTTTCATGTCCATTTGAGATAGGCAAGGGGGGATATCAGCTTCAAAGTCCGTGCGATTTTCATCCAAATGCAATGGACGGTTGTGTTTGTACGTTGAATGCCCAGCCATTTTAATAACTATTTAGTTTACCTTTCAAATATCAGACTGGGGGGGGAAACTTTCAGTCGATCGGCACTTGAACAGCTAGCAGTTCATTGACAACACTGTTTTGCCACTCTGAGAATTTGCCAAATTTACCCGGAGCATAAGGTACGGACCATAGGGCCTGGAACATGACATAATCTGGAGAAATATTCTAAGCCCAATTTGAATGCCATGGCACGCTCTGGGGAGGCATGCGTATTTTGATAAAACAGTTCTCCACGGCTACAGGCTAGGCGACAATTTGCCATTTTGCTGGAGCAATGTACATCTCCAATATGCTCCAGGAGCATATTCGACATGATATTTTTTCCAGATTATTTATGCTCCAGGAACATTGTAGTCGGGGACAAAGAAACCCTTTGACGGGCGCATACTTCCTGTTCTCATATGCGTATTTACTGGCAGAAAAAATGGCACTTGCCTCTGATTGGCACCAAGAAGTGATCTGCTGTTTGGCTGGGTCACCCGTCGACCACACGCCACATCGATGATAGCTCTGCCCCATTTACAACCGGGAAGTACGCGCTCATCAAAGGACGGGTTTCTGTCTCCGAGTATCCTTATGCTCCTGGACCATATGCTTCTGGACATAATTTCGGGCCAAAATCTCACACATGCTCACCCTGAAAGGCATGTAGTTCCCTACGATTTTGGTTTTAAAAAAAAAAATCTGCCGCTTTTCCTATATTATATCAATGCAGAAATTTCACAGCTTTCATTGACACTATTTTACTTTCTAATCCAAATAGTTGACAAAAGATATCACCTAAAAACTTTTGGCGCATTGCCTTTTAAAAAAGCTTAAAAAGGATTACTTAGTATTACGCAGATTTTGCCGGAACATTTTTAGTGGGCCGCCCCCTTTACGTTGAATTGAATAGACTCAAAGGGGAAAGGACATGCCACCTAAAGCAACAGCAAATTTAAAACGCCATCAACTTCCGGGTGTTGACCGTTTGGAAATCCCCAATGCCCAAATCAAACAAGGTCTTCCTACGTCCCCCCCTCCACTTTGAGCTGTGGTGCTGCTAATAATTGGCAGTATTTAATTTTGTAACCAATGCCAATCCCTCATGACCAGACAGAAATTAATACCCTGCCCCCCCCCAACACAGGCAGAACAATGAGTGGCCTATTGGGTTATCAGCAAATTTTCCCCACGTCAAAACTCTGTACACAACACTGCCTATGGCATGCATACACACCAAAACCACAATTAACATACACAACATCTCTTTTCTATACTCTTCTCAACTGTTTATGTGCAACACATGACAAGAATTTATCACCGTTCCTAATTTTAAGATCGAATTGCCAAAATCAAAGTTTAAAAATTGACTTAATTTTAATAATTTAAAAAATCTATGTTGAACTAGTATCTCAGTGAATTCCATCCTCTACTAGTACGCAAAGCTAATATGATTCATCCTTACCGTACAGCAAAGCACACTGCTAGTATGAATTCATACTTACCAGTACACAAAGCACACTGCTAGTAGGAATTGCAAACTTACCAGTACAGCAAAGCACACTGCTAAGTATGAATTCATACT